>VYZQ01057698.1:0-34913 GCA_013400655.1 Mystacornis crossleyi | reverse complement strand
ATTTTTTTTTTTTAATCAGTGTATCTGCTTTGCAGCTGTACAGAGTTGCCACAGACAAACAGCAGAAATGGTAGAGGTTATATGAGCTAGAGTTAAGAAGTCTATAACCAAGGTTTTTCATGCTGTGCTAAGTTTTTACTCCTAGTTCTGTGTCATCTTGGGAGAGTTTATCTTCTTTTCCACAGTTTCTCCAGAGTATAAAACAAGACCTTGTGTCGAGGAGACCTGGAATAAGGCTGAATATTTGTAGCCAAAGAAGGCAAACTGATAACCTTTAAAGGCCTTCCCTATACCATTATCAGCAAAAACAGGTCCCAGTTAAAGTCACCTTGGGAAAGATGGATTAATTCTTCTGTGCCAAAGTCGTCATTATACAGCTGATCAGAGTTAATGCAGCATTAAAGACATGTTAAAATAAACACCCTGTGAGATGTCTTGTATATCTTTGGTAGAACCTGCTGGGGAAGTGGAAAATGAAGCTATTGGCTTCTGAGTATGTTTCTTTATCTGACAGAGCACTTGTTTGTAAACAGTTATCCCAGTTGCAGACGAGACAAGAATACCAACAGGTATGTTTGTACAGCATCACACTTGTAGCTAACAACACAGATCAGTGGAGATTCTGTTGCAGAACAGATAAGGGATTTACCTTCAATGAATGTAATGCTTTTCTCCATCAGAATAAGAGCTTTGTTCACACTTAGGCAAAAACACTGCGATTTTTTTCCGAAGAGTCATGGATTCCTATTAAAGAGATTTTGCTGAAATCCAATCTTTGATTAAACTTTCACTGTGAAATTGTTCTGGGTTCCTGCAAGTAAATTATCCTTTTATATATGGGTTGTGGAGATGAAATAAACCAGTGAGTGGCCAGATACTCATCACAGGCATTGGATTAATATTTTTACACATTTTATTTTTCATATACATCTCATTTTTACATATTTTTATGTTTATATTATTTTCCTTTTTTTGTTGGAGCAGGATTAGATATACTTCTCCAGTTTTCAGCTCAGTTCTTAAGACAACACTCAGAGATTCCTCTTCATTCCTTTTGGAAATGTTAAGCTCTGAATTCATCTGATGGTTGGTCCTGTGGTTCAGAATGTGGTATCACCCAAAGTGGTCTGAATTTCCTTTTTCTCTGTGGCTGCTGGGGTCTATGAAGGCCAGCCAAGACTTTGCTATTTGTCTGCACATGGTGAGGTCTAATTTCCTATAGTATTTATTTATTTATTCTTTTTTGCAAGCTTGGCTCTGGGTTTGCTTTCTTTCCTATACCCGTGGGCTCTGCATGTTCCCAACCCAAAACCATTTCCACAACAAATCAAATTCCATGTTATTCTCAATCAAATAGTTGGGTAGGTTGCATTACCAAGAAACCCCGTGTCTTGCAACAGATTGTATGTGGCTAAATTCACTCTTTGATCTGTGTTTTGGATATTGCCTTTTTACCTCAGTGTTCTGCCCTGTTTCTCTCTCCTGGTGCAGCTCGGTTCATTCCATTGCAATGCAATTCTCGGCATCAGCTCACAGGAAACACAATTTTTCAGATGTGGCCAACTCTGCTGGTAGACCATGTGCTTTCTAGGGAAACCTGCTAAGTTACTTTTGCTCCAGTGAGCCAACTGAGAGCAGCCCAAAACTTTAGTTGCAGAAAAGTCTGCTCTATAAGTGTGTGCTTCATGTCTTGACCTGCCCTTGAACAAACAGAATCCAGGCTGGAAAAGCTGCTGTATATCTAGATTTTTAGAGAGAAGCTACCCGCTTATTTTGCATCTCATTGCGTTGTTATTTTGCCATTTGTTCAATTTTGATTTCTTCCTCAAATACCACTTTAAGCTTAGTTTTCCAGTAATAGCAAAACTGTTATAAATGGCTGAGATTGAGGAGAGAGGTTCAAGCATATGATCATAGGATACAAGACCCTTTGTTCCATGAGCTGGACAATTGCTTCAGGCTATCCAAGGCTTAACCCCAGAGAGTTTTACTGATTTAAAATTAATTGTATTATAATCAGGTAAAAGTACTCCAGCAAAGACAAGACTTCTGCCAGCAACAGGAAAGAAAAACTCAGATTAAATTACATTAAATTGAGAAGAAAAAAACCCAGAATCAACCAAACATCCAACCCCAGAAGATGTATTTGTGACCTATGTTGAAAGCCATGGGCAGGCAGCAGCATTGATTGTGGAATCATAGAATCACAGTTGGGGCTGGAAGGGACGTCAAAGATCACCTCATTTCAACCCCCACTGCGTGAGCAGGGACACCTTCCACTGTCCCAGGTTGCTCCAAGCCCCATCCAGCCTGGCCTTGGACACTTCCAGGGATGGGGCAGCCACTGATTTTCTTGGCAACCTGTGCCAGGGCCTCACCATCACCCTCACAGTAGAGAATTTCTTCCTAATATCTAATTTAAACCTGCTGTCTCTTTAGTTGGAAGCCATTCTTCCTCCTCCTGTCACTATGTGCCCCATCTCCAGAAAGCACATGAGGACCTGGCTAAGTGCTTCAACTTTGTTGTATACAGCACCATCCAGAGAGCAGAGATACCCTGAGAGATCAACAGTAATGAAATACTGCTGATCTGATTTATCAGCTGATAGGAAGCCTGAAGTTTCCTGAGGTTTATAGTTCCATATTTTTTTTTTCACTGCTAAGGGAGTCCATTAACAGGAAATAAACTGGTTCTAATTCCATTCCGGATGTCACATTGCTGCAGTTCTAGGAGGGACTGGCTTAATCAGACTTCTAGTAAGCACTCTACTTAAAAGGGATAAGGGATTTCTTCGAGTTTTGTTTGGTTTTTTTGTTGGTTTTTGGTGTTTTGTTTTTTTTTTTTCCCCCCTAGGGGCTGGTCCCCATCTTCTCCATCTGTTAACAGGAGGTAAGAAATGCAGAGACCTCTCTCTCTGGGTCAGGAAAAGAGTAATCTTTGAATGTCAGGGTTGTGGACTAAAATAGATTAGAGGCGTAAATAATACAATGAACCAGTGAGTTGATTCCAGCACTTACCCCACCACATGATGCCTCAGAAAGGAGGATGAAGTGCTGCATATGACTGGTGCTTGATCAAAATAGCCCCCGGTCAAAGTACAGACACAAAGTCAGTGTTCTGCTCTCTGTGTGTTGTCCTTCCCTGTGGTCTGGAGAGGGACGTACGTCTGATGTCGGGTGGACCAGGCAGACCCTGTTATGGTGCGCGGTGCCTCAGCACTGGGTCTGCAGTCAAAGGTTAATATCCCTGCTTCCAGTTAACTTGGGTTTTCTTTCCTCCTCATAATTCTGGGCAAGACCTGTAGCATTCCCTCCTAATTACAGGGGTGGCTGAATCAGCAGAAGCAACAGGATTTTTTTAAGTGGAAGATGGCTTTCTGTGCTAAACTACCCGGAACCGCTTCTACCCTGGCTAAACCACTTGGGGAATGCATTGTCATTGTGCAAGGGCCACACTCTGACCACAGCTTCCAGCGTGCTTCTTGTTTGCTTTTAAAAAACCCACACGGAATGAATGTGTCTGGAAAGGAGATGCTCTGTTTGCCCATGAGGTCTCCTGTGTCCTGATCCTATCCAGGAGGTCTCCAAAGTTCATGAAACATTTGTATTCTGTAGTTCCTGCCCTCTGCTGCTCCGCTGACTCTGTTGCCTGGTCCCACCTGCTGAATAAAGTGTTTTTCCTTTTTGTGCTGTTGTTGCTGATGGTTACAGGGATCCCACTGAGGTTCAGGAGTTTTAATGTGAAACAGTTTCCTGACAGGCAGCCTTATTCTGTGTGCGTGCAGGGAAACTCCCAAGGCTTTCCTGCAAAGTTAGCTCTGGTAGTTCTTCTGGTACTTATGAAGCTGGGGAAGTTGTTCAAATGAGAAAATGAGAAAATTGACTTCTGGAAAGCAGATTAATGACAAATTAGCTAGATAATCTGGGGTGGAATGGATTGAGAAAGGGGTGGCAAGGAAAGACCTTTTTGCCTTATCAGTGGCAAACAACTGGTTGTAGCAGCTTAGCCAAAAACCAGCAGCAAAATGAGCTTCCTCCCTATCCTGGATGAGCACCATCACTAAGTGAGGGTAGGGATTAATAGGTCACTGTACATTGAGTTCTGCTTCAGGCCTCTTGAAAGTGTAGCCCAAATAGACTAATTAATGGCTGGAGGCAAAAGGATTCTAGTTTCCCATTTCTAAAAATATCTGTTCTGCAGTAATTTCTTCAACCACTCCATTATTAACTGTTTTAAGATGTAGTCTGTGGAATAAGTTATGTTTTCTAACGAAGGGAATGAGGGACGATGGGTCTCAGTAAAGTGGGCCTGATACTCGGGTAGGATCTTAAATGGAACCCATGGAAACCCCCTGTAGCCTGTACGTGAGTGCAAAGTGGTAAAGCTGTGCTTGGTTAGTTCTGACAGGTTAGTCTCGGTCTATGTTTAGGCTTTCCAGCATGAGTAAATATTTCTTGTAAAAACAATGCATTACTTGCAAGAGGAGACCTCCCTGCATCACTTTGCTGCTAGGTTTTAGCAGGGAAGCAGAGTAACAGAGAAGTGGTTTCAAAAGGATTTTCAGGTGTTTGGGTTAAGAGTCCTACTGCACTGGATATTAAATTGCTTGTTTCAACAACAGCAGTAAAAGAACAAACCCCCCTGTGCTCTGTGTGACACAGCAGCACAGATCGCTCTAAAGATTAGACCAGGAGGTGACTTTCTCCTCACTGCTGATGCAACCTCAGCCTTCAGAACAGGGAGGAAATGCAAACTACTTCATCCCAAGGGCTGGGACCTGTTTGTTCGGCCTTGGACTACTGCCCAAAAGCAGTGCTTGGCAGAGGTACTGAGATTTCCACATCAGAGCTGGTCACCGATTTAAATTTCTTTGACTTAAAGGTTGGACGGGACCACTGTGGTAGAGATGCACGCTCAGGGCTGGGGTCCCTGTGTCTCTGCAGTGCTCACACCCCAGTTCCTGTTGCTGTGTAACTCTTTTAAAGGCATCTGGAGGCAAAAGCTGTGCTGCTGAATCCAGCACACCTCGCATGACATGCCAGGGAGAGGCTTCTTGATGGTGAAGGTGCACTCATGGTGTGCTGACCACTAGCTGTGATTCCCAAAAATTAGGGGTGCTTGCTTGTGCCTCCACCAGCTCCCTTCTCATGCTTGGCAGGTGCCAGTTTTGTTTCATAAAAGGCGAAAATTCTGCCTTTTGTTAACCCAAACCACTCACTTTTCTCCCTGAAGGCTGGCTGGGTACACATCAACACCTTCTTGAATGTATAATCACAAAAATGCATTCATGCATGGGCAGTGTGACCGTCCTAGTATGCGTGAAAGCACTAGATGAAATAAAAAAAAAGGACCCATGCAGTTGAAGGTGAGAATAAGTTGAAAAGCCACACACCAAGTGTTTGTTAATTGAAAGTAAGTGTTAGAAAATAGATCTCTCAGAACCGTGGGATGTGCAGGTGTGTGAGCATCTCCATTTCCAAAGGAAGGCTGGCATCTGTGAGAGGAGAGGTGGTAGGTGCAGTTAGCTTTGAATGATGGTTGATTATTTTTCGTAGCACCTACACAGATGGAGCCTGAAACTGCTCAGATGAGACTCCAGGTTGCTGCTGTGAGCTTGGCCTGACTGCAAGGAAAGAGAGCAGGCTATTTGTACCCAGACATCATCACCTCCTTGCTCCTAATCCTGCCTAGAGCATTCCCGTAGCTCAGCAGGGCTTAACCTGTGCTTTCTCATCTGAACATGTTCACTAAACCTGTGGCTGCTTCAGCTGATTAAGCCCATGTCTCAGTTATTGAGTGTGGCAGCAGGAGGACGTGGTGGCGGCGGCGTTCGTGTGCCTGGCCTGGGTACCAGAGCATCGCTGGTTTGTCAGCAGTGGAAAGACTGACGTTGATCTGGATCGCAGCTGACGAGAAACTGCTCCACAGACAGGCACAAACAGTGGCCTTGGAAAGGCAGCAGGAGGGGACGGAGGCTGGTTCTGCAGTGTTCCTGTTGGGGGGGGTCTGAATCAAAGAGAGTCAGAGCTGGTGGGAACAGCTTCAGCCTCTCCCAGGAATACTGTATAAAGACAATCTTTCTCACCTCTGTGTTTCAGGTCTGGCAAGAGGATTAAGAAGACCAGGAAGTACGACATAATCACCACTCCAGCCGAGCGGGTAGAAATGGCTCCTCTGAATGAAGAAGATGATGAGGACGAGGACTCAACAGTGTTTGATGTGAAATACAGGTACTGCTGCCATCCATCCAGTTAGACTTGCTCACTGAGCTCTTGTTAGTGAAGACAGCTCCTTTACTTCTCTGCTGCGCTGACTGGGCAGGGATGAGGCAGTCACAGCCTCCTTCTTTGCCCCAAGCATTATCCCTTTCCTTTACACTCCTCAGCCTGTTCCCTGCACACACGGCTCTGTCCTCCCTTGCTCCTGCAATAACCCTGTCACTGCCCCCAGGCTGTCTGCCCTCCTCTTTCCCCTGCAGAGCAGCACAACGGGATACACGTGTCCCAAATAGGGGACAGGGTTTGACAGACTGAACTTCCCCTCTCGGGCAGCTGCTGGCAGTCGTTCTGTGTGCTCACAGTGAATGGAGGGCTGTGGATCAAGGGTCGTGGATCCAGGGCTGCTTTCCCAGGCACTGCCGTTGCTGTGAGCCTGGGAGGGAAATGAGACTCAGTCTCCACGAGATTTGTACCAGAGTGCTCCCGTGTTGGTCTATGACACAGAGAGGGCTGTGGTCCCTCACTGATGCTGTTAGCAGTTATCCCTTAGCAACAAACTTTCCTTAAATATGTTTTTCTTTTTGAGATGGAAGTGGTGTGACAACCCAAAACTTCTGGTGCCTATTCTGGGCCTGAAGATTTATGGCAACAACTCAGCACATAGAGATGCTGCTTGTTGATTTATGGCATCAGGGTATCTGCATCTCTTATTTTTATTTGCATCAAGCCATCCACACTATTCGAGTTGTGTTCTCATCCAAGTAAGGCCTTCTCTAAAATCTGTCCTACTTTGGCTGAAATAGGCTCTCCTAATTATAAAAATGCAGATCTTGACTACTTCTAACGGGAGATTTTACAGACTTTACCCACGTTGCCCATCTCCTAACTTTGGGAAAGGGAGAACACCACATCTGCCCTGAGCACATGTGTGCCAACATCTGAACCACACACCACTGTGTGCTCCATTGGTTGTTTCCAAAATCACTGCATTAGTTCTCTGTAAAAATCAGGAAATAGTTGGGAGCTGTGAAACAATGAAGGGTGTGAGTCAAGCCTTTATGTGTAAACAATCAGTTCTTGATTTAGAAGACTCCTATCAGTCCTATCAGTCCTTACCTGACTTCTGCTGTTCCCTGTGGCTGCCTTGTGTTTGCTCTAACAGTTTCAGCTTGTGCAGTTTGTACTGTGGGATCGAGCTTTGTTAAACCCACAGTGCAGAGATCTGAGTCGCCATGGCCTGTTTAAGTGGTCCACATCTCCCACTCTTTTCCTTTTAACTCCGTGCTTTCTCTGTGAACTTTTGGAAATGGGATCAGAGGGTTTTCGCCTTTAAAAATGAGAACAGAAGCATCTCAGTCGTGGCAGTGCTTCAGGACAAGATGTCTAATAGTAAAATACTGGATGAACAAAGAGAGCTTGCTGGAAACCATTTGTCTCTTGAGAGCTGTGTTCGTGTTATCTGACGTTGCTTCCCTGGAGCAGGCACTCTGCTGCTATCACTGAAGGTATCAGCTCATCCTGAGTCCCTGTTCTTGGCCATCCAGTCCTCATTTCAGCTGCGGGAATTCTTCCCTTCTGCCACAGTGCAACAGCTATTAAATTCCACATTTTCTGTAGTCCTTGCTGTTTCAGGTATACTTTTATTTAGCTCAAACAGAGCTACTCAGGTTAACGGGGGAGATCATCTTACAGACAGCACTTAGCAGTGCTAATTTTGGGAAAGCTTCTTTGAGGATACATTTGCTGTAAAAGGTGTCAAGCTCTCTGGTTCCTTTGTGCAGCTGGGAGAGTATATCCCAAACAGTTCACAAATCCTGTCTCCGGTAAAGTGACTTCTTTGCAAATTGGAGTTGCTGAGTTTGACCATTGACGACTCCATTAAACTAGTCAGGAGGTTCTTCATAGGTGCTTGTGTTCATATGGGAAGAGATGGATAGAGCTGCAGAAAGGGCAGCTCAGACTTGCCCGCAGTGAGTCAGGGAACAAATTTCTATCACGTCTCCTGTTGGGGTACTTGCCCCAGTCCTCCCCTACCCCCAGACTGGCATTCGTGGTGTGGGAGGCTCTGGGCTGGTTTGTTTGAGATCCCCTCCCATCGCTGAAAGATCTGTGCTGGCACTTGCATCTGTGTTTGGGGGAGTAATTGAGATTCTGTGGTCTCTCCCTGCATAATGCAAACAGCTCTCTAATTAAAAGGCAGTTGGTGTGGAGCAGCAACAGGGGAGAAGCCACATTTACCTCTCCAATTGTTCTCGTGCAGTTAATTTTCTTTCCTTTAAAGCTTTGTCCTTGTTCGGATTTGTTTCCAGTCTTACATGAGGCATCAAAGAACAGCAGACAGTGTAAATTGGGCTGTTGCATGAAGGTCGTTGCTATTTTTTTCCTTTTTTTTTCCGGAGGCTTTAAGGTTTTAGGCTCCCAGTAGATCCCCCACCCCCCCAGCTTCCCTTGGGCAGTGGAGCAACAAGAAATAATCACCTTCCTCCAGTAAGGCAGACTAATGAGACCACTTCAAACTCTTACCCAAACACAGCCCTTTCTGGGCATGCAAAAGCCACCCACTGCTGCCTCCAGTTGAACGTGTGCTGGATCAGATCCCCTCTTTGCAACCTTATTCCAGTAGCAGGGAAGCAGCTCTGTCAGTGGCCTCTCTAATCCTGCAGGCACAATTTCTGTGTGCGAGAGGGGGAAGGTATAAATCAAAGATTGTCACAGAGTAAAGGTGCCAGATCACTTGGACATTGGTAACTCCTTAAAAAGCTTAATGGAAACCACTGTTTTAATATGTACGTTTCTGTATGTATTTGCTCTGGTACTGAGAGAGGCATTTGGATAAAAAGTTCAGGAATTGTTCTGAAATTATTATAGAGCTACACAAAGAAAGCAAACCGAGCAATGGAAAGAGTGTTTATTTCTTGATCATCAATTCAGTCTGTGCTGAAGACCGAAAAGCATCCTTGTCCAGTTGATTCCTGGACCATATGAACTGGTCAGTTCTGGACATAGTGGAATGTATTGGTCATCATTTCCCAGATGTCAGATGTTCTTTCAAGTTTTATGATGGGATTTGCTTCACATCTTCAAAAATGAGTTAGTGGAAAGCTAAATCCCATCCCCCAAATGTACTCCTTCTCATCCCACAAATAGACCTTGATTTGAAGATTTCCCTCTCCTCTTTGCTGCTTTAGCACTTTCTTTCAAGAAGGCCAGGGGAATTTGCACGGGTTCTGTGATCTCCGTGATGGAGCTAAGCCATTGATTCATCAGGCATTTGGCACTGAGTGATCCTTGAGAAGAGAGCAGTGAAGTAAAGTAGGTTACAGGCAACTGTCCCCAACAAACTGGTGTCCGTCCCCCACCACAGAACACTCTTGCTTGTTTTGTGTAATAAGAGAAAAGAGATTAAAACAGCTGCAAAAAGAACCAGTTTCTGAAAAGGTAAATAAAATTGTTAGCTCGTTAAGCTTATTAACTCTAGCGTAGCTCATTGGGGGATTTCTTGTCAGCTTCAATAGGAAACTGAAAACAAGTTCTGAATAAATTCTGTGGCGCCTTGCACATGAAAGGCTTTGAAAGCACTTCAGTAATCGGGGATATCAGCAGTGACTCCTCTCCCTGCTGACTTGCAGCTGTTGGAGGCAGCGAGTTCTGCTTTTGCTTCGCTTGCTGAGCCTGGCTGGGGGAATTTCACAACTGTCCAGGGCAATATGTGCCATGTGACAGCCAGAGCTGGGGAAAGAACTTGGAATTTAAATGCTAGTCTTGATGTCAGGGACCTAAATAAATACTGATAGAAAGTTTTTCTTGGGGCAGATTGAAGCCTCTGTCCTTCCCGTCGGCTGAGTAAAATTCCTCAGTTTGTTTTCCCTATGGATTGTCATTTTTCCCTCTAACAGCAGCACCAACAGCAGAACGCAGAAGCGGTTTAGGAATGCATCTTCCAAAGTGCTCTTGAAAGGAGAAAGATTTATGTGTAAGGAGCAGTGGCAGGCTGGGGGAAGAGGACAGGAATATTTATTCAACCATGTGGGTCTAAAGGGCTTTTGAGAGCTTGCAGGATCTTTTAGAGGAAAGATGCACCACGTGTAAGGGCTGGGTTCTGGATTCATCCCCTTTTCAGGCACTGATAGCATTGAACTGTATAGAAACATCTTCAGCACAGTTGCAGGGTTCAGCCTTTGATGTACTTGAGTCTTGGGAGTCTCTGTAAAATACGGGTTACATTGTTGGTGCCTTCTCTAGGACTACATCCTTTCCAGACCCTGACTGCGTGTGCAGCTCTGAATGGAGCACGGAATTGTTTCGTTTGTTACTGTGAGGTGTTCACTCTCAAGGGAGCAGGTCTAATGGATTTTTTTTCCAGTGAAAGCTGCAGGCAATTCTGGATGATGCCGGGTGAATTGTAGTGGGGTTTATAGCAGCTTATTTTTTTTCCCCAGTAGGCAGCAGTGACAAGTTGTGTGTAAATGGAGAGGTATCATTTATCCTCATTGGAAGGGGGTGCAAATCACCAACACAGGCAGCAGCTAACTATAAATACAACAAATTATCAAAGCTTTGGTGCTGCTGTTAAGGATTTCCCAGAAGTCCACAGCAGAGGAGAAAAAGAGATAGTCAAAAAGCAATTTTTGCTGGGCTTTGAAGGCCAGTTCTTCCCTGACGCTGCTGTAACAGTTGTTGCGGAGCACACCCTGTTCTGCTGCTCCTGCAATCCTATGGGAGGGCTCTCGCCTCCTTCCTGGAGTGTAACAAGTTCCTATTAAGATTTTTTTTGAACCCTGAAGCAGTTAAGGCAGTAGGGTGTCAGGAGGAGCATCCACAGCAAGGAGGATGGTCCATGTGTGTTGGTGGCTAAGGGGTGCACCGGTGTGAAAAAGCTGTGAGGTCCAGAATGTGGTTTCATGTGCCTCCCTGTGCACATTCCCTTCTCTGCTCTGCACAGTGACTGGCCGCAGGACCCTCCAGCATCCGGCCTTTGTCTCATCTAACTCTGCTTTTGTCTTCCCTCAGTATCTCTTCTCCTGGCATGGCACCAACATCCCATCAGTGCCACCAGGTACATGAACTGCTGGAAGGGACTGGTGGCAATCCCAGTGAATGATCCTACCTTTTCCTGTGTGGCCATTGGGATTTTTTTTTTCTACTTCGCACGTGGGTTCTCATCTCTGCCTGTGAGCTCTTTAACTGCAAATCTCCAGCTGTACTAATTCTTCTGCTTTCCAGGTAAAGCAGCTCCGTGGAGCGTTGGCGCCCTGCAAGATGTCAGTCTGCTGTCGAGGGACCTGCTGAACCCATAACTGTGAAAGGGAGGCTTTCATCTCTGCAGCATTACAACCAAACCAAGCCTCACCTCCTCAAGGTGCTGTTTGTACAGCAGGCTGTGGATCTTTTGACTAAAACAGCACCATTTGGTTCCCTGGTGTCCCGACTCCTGCGCTGGAATGACCAGAGTTCCTCTTTGCAAACTCGGCTCTCTTGCTTTAGGAGGGCTGCAGTGTCACCAAAGCATGACAAGGTGCAGCTCCTTACGGTCTAAATAAGTTTTGCAGAAGGAGGAAGACAAGGAAGATTAAACTGAGCTTCCCCAAGGACTTATTTTCTGAAATACTAATTTAACACTTCAGTTACTGTTAAACTTTGGTCACTGTTAAACAGATCATGTGTTTTAAAAAAATTCAAGAAGTATTTTTGGGCCTTACAGAGGTGACTTAGGACTTAAGACGGTAAAAATGTAAGCCATGCTGAAATGCCACACTATGTTTGGTGTAGGGTTTTGGGTGGGAAGGGGTTGGGAGGTTGACTTATGTAGGAAATTTTCTTGACTTGCTACTGATTTTTTTTTTTTTTTAAACAACAATTGCACTAAGTTTTCATGATGACACTCTCATTGTCCCAAGGAGCTCTGATCAGACCAACTTCAGTAAGTGAGACCACAGGGAAATAGGAAGAATCAGGCATGCTCTAAACTACAGCAATCTTGGATTAAAGAAGATATATTTTTGTAATTTTCTGCCCTTCCACTGGGAGTAAAACCAGTGTTTTGTACTGTCCTGTGCTGACTGTAACTTGTCTATAATTCATCTATATTACCTTTTTGTAAGCAAAGTAAGCCCTCATGTGGAATGATTGGATTGCAGAGAGAACATGTCTTATTTTTCATGTAAGCTTCATGTAAGTGATCATATTCTGTGTCAAACTGGAAATTTTCCCTTACTACCTGCTTGACAAAGCTCATTTAACTCAAGGACACATTTTTACCCGTTGCTTCCTGCTGTGCTTTGTGCTGCAGAGGTCAGAGCTGTGGGATGACACTGTGGGAATTAGATTGCTGCATCTGGAAAGGTCGGGTTTGGGAGACCACAGGCATCCAGGCGTTCCAGGCCAGCGGTAGAAAGGGCAAACCTAACTGGGTTAGTTTCTCTACTTTGTGGTTTTCCTTTAGAGTAACCACAGATGAAGTTCAGACTTTACTGTTTACTGCACTCCTTAACACCTTCTATTTTGGGTTTTTAAGCTGGCTGGAACCTTGCTTTTCTTGGGGAACACATTTTTTCCAATTGTTTTAGGATTGTCCCACTGTTTGTTTGACCCTCTCCCAGCCTTGCAATTGCAGTCCCTCAAGGAGACTGCAGTTTCTGGCAAAGCACCAGCCTTGCAGCAGGCTGCCACTTTTGGGATTTTTATCTTTTTTTTTTTAAAGCCCTATTGAGATTTGAGGCTTGTTGAGAACACCAAACTGCTTTGTCATGATACCACAACCTGCGCCAGTTCTGTGTGGTTTCCCCTTGGCACTTCAGTCATACTGATGAGGTGAAGGGGAAATGACAGGGAAATTTTTTTCCTTTCCAGCAGTCTTGTGCATTCATCCCAGCAGCTGCCATACCACAGCTTGCTTTCCCTAGCTGTGACTCAGCAAAGGCTTTGCAGACAGCCAACTTAGCCTGGATGGAAAAATCCCAAAGCAGACTGTTGTGTTAATATTAGTCATCAAGGCAATATAAAATGCTCTTATTATTTTCATTCATGGAATAGTTTGAGTCATTCTGTGCCACTGTTACCAAGCAATATTTGACATGTCAGCTGCGAGGTGAGGATGGGCTGGGCAGGTTGTTCTGGCTGGTGGGAACCACAGGGAGCAGAGAGTGGAACGATGCTGCAGGTTCAGGTAAGGTCTGGAGCTCTTTCCCCGCCTCAGTAAAACAGGTTTCAGGCTCTAGGCTGGATGCTTCAGAAGGAAATACTTAGTTTCTTCAGGGCTGCAAGACTTTGAAGGCTGGGAATTGAACTCCTTGGGCAGACCAAGCCCTTTTGAAGTCAGAGAAGTGGCAATGGTGAGAGGAGAGAGGGAGGTTAAAAGCTACTGTTGGTGTTTCTGGAAGGAGGGGACAGGGTGAGGTGGCTGCCCTGTCTGTGCAGGCACCGTGACAACGTGTTCACGTCCACTGTCCTGCCACGCTCGTTAAACTGAGCATCAGACACTCTCAGAGTGGGGGACAGGGAATGAAACCATCTCTTTGCACAAAAGAAAGGCAAGACCAAGTTATGTAGGAGAGAGATGAGAAGAAAAGATGCATGAAGGGCACTTCTCTGTTCTGAGGGCAAGTCGGTTCTTGAAATCAGTTTTTCCAGCAACTTCAGGTCACTTGCTGAGTAAGGCTGGCAAAGGCCTTCTGCTCCCCTTGCTTGTAGCTTAAAAAAAAAATTCCCACTATTTTCACAACATGGCCAAATCTCAATGGTGGACAGGGACCAGGTATTTAAGATGTTTAGGATGGAGGTGCTCAACGGCAGCTGGGATTTTGTGGCTTCTCGGGGAAGTCCCAAACTGTGTGCCATAAGCTAAAAAGTGCTTATAGGGAAGCAGCAGCTGCTTGGTGGAAATAAAAGGTCAACCTGACCAGTTACTCATGGTCATGAAAATAATCCAAATGCTCTGTCTGATACTCAGTTGCTGTTGCAAATGTGAGGCAATGTTTACCTCTACAAAACTTGCTGTATGTGATTTAAAGTGTCTGGTTAAATATTCTATAGCTATATTTAGTTAAGATTTTAAGAGCACTTGACGTGACTCATCTAATAGTATATATATGAATATTTTTTTAATAGTAGAAATCAGTTTAAAACATAGTTTTAATAATTTGAAGTGTTTGGTTCAGGTAGCTTTAGGTGTTCATCAGAGAAAAAACAGCCATTAACCACTACATGAGTTTTTTACTTTAATGTTCTGTGTATCTTACACTGCAGATTTAATCTGATTGTGACTGTAACGTGTCTTAGTATCTGCTGCTATTTTGTGTTGCATAGTCAAACTTGCTTTGTTCAAGAGCATTTCTAAAGGCATATTATTTTGTTACAGAAAATGAAAACAGAAATGTTATTACAGCTGTCTGCCTGTAGCTCACTTACTGCTTACAGAATCCACCGACTCCTGGCTGAGGCAAACAGAGTATGTGAGTCAGAGGCTTTTCCCTTTGTGCATGTGGAGAGAAAAGTGCACAGAATTGCAGCTGCTTTACTCCAGCCACAGCCCTGTCACCAGAGATTACACTTGAGAAGCCAGAAGTCAGCGTGCCATGCTTACCTGCAGAACTAAGTACACAGATAGCTTTTTATGTGCATTTCCCCCCCTTTTGTTCCCTGGAAGTTGCAGAGGTGACTGCAAGAACTTGTTTAGCACACTGACTTTGTGATCCCCTAGTGTTTCTCTTAAGGCCAAACTTACTTGTAGGAGTCTACAGGCACTAATGTAGCTTGAACACATAGACACTAATTAACTCAAAACACTTTGTTTATAACTGTTCCCCCTAATTCCATGTACATGGTATAATCTCTGCAGGGTGGTGGGCTGGGGTTTTTGTTAAAGATTTTTCCTTGTTAGATGAGTTTCTGCTGCTGCAGTTTGTGTGTCAGGAGGTATCAGGACCAAGTGTTCAGTTTTGTGCAATTGCTTTGAAGTTTTTTTTTTAAAAAAAAGAATTTGTCATTGTGACCAAAGCTTCTTTTTAAGGAAAAATTGGTTGCGTTTGAATGGACTTCATGTGTTTCAGTAGAAACTGCCACCATTAAACACGTTCTTGAAATCCCTGTGCTGTGTGTTATGTTTAAGGCAGGAATGGGAAAGGGGTGTTGCTTTTTGGAGTGAGGTGGATGTGAGAGCAGCTGTGCGATCCATTTTAGCAGTTCTCAGAGGACTGTTTTCCCTCCTGGTTATGGAGAGCAGGCACAGGACAGACTGGTCCAGCACGCTGTGCAGGGATTAGCTCTGCCTCTCTCCTCTGCCGTGTCCCACATGGTATCTCTGCCTTGGTGTCTTCACCTCTTCAGGAGCACTCTAAGAGTAATTCAGTGCCGCGGACAAGAGGCAGCTGCTGTCCCACCCCTGCCTTTGAAATTATGCCCTGCCGGCAAAGTATACCTCAATCTAACAGAAAAAACCCAACAAAATGCTGTCAGCCTTGAGCCAGCTGTTGAGCAGCAAAGCTGGTTTGTGTAGGAAGCTGCAAGACCCGTCCAGGTGAGCCCCAGCCTAAGGCTGGCTAAGCAGGACGGGCTGCTCTCAGCACAGGCTGCAGGAGTGAGGATGTCATGGAACAAAAGGCAGAGGCTGCAGTCGCTGGGGTACTTACCTTTCTGATGAGGTCTCAAGTGGAAGATGAGCAAATGACCAAAAATCTGGTGGAAATTATTACCTAAGTAAGAGCTGAAGAGCTGAGTTTGATGAAAGTGATTGCAGCTGAGGCTGTGTGAGGAGGAAAGGGCAAGGCTCAGCTTAACCCTTTCTGAATTTTGATACGGGGAAACCCAAAGCTGCAACAAAGATTTTCTCAGTTAAGTCTTCGTATATTTTTTTTTCTAAATGGATCCCATTAAAGGGTTATTTCTGCAGTGTCTAGAAGAGTTCTGCATGGGCCAGAGTACAACACAGCTTCCCCTCTCCCGTGGGTGGCTGTTACCACCCTCGTACAAGCTGCTGCTCTTATTAGCAGGTCTGTGTGCAAGAGTGAGGTTAAGTAAACAGAGCTAATTCACATTTAAAACCCTGGAAAAGGCGGGGGGTGTCTTCCTTGTGTCTCAGTGTCAGTGATCTCTGGATGCCTTGGTACTGATAACTGCAAAATCGTCAGCGATGTGTGGCAAATGCTATCAGAGACAGGAGCTGAACACTGAGATGATTGGAATCATGCCTGACAACGAGCTCTATTAAGAGTATGGAACAGGAACAGCTCTAATTGCTTAAGACCGAGTAGTCTGTAACTAGGCTGCAGAGAAACACTCAGGATAGTTAATCTCCCTATCAGCTGGCAATTACCAACTTTGAAGAGGCCAGAAACTCTTCTAGCTCTCGTTTCAAACAGACACCCACTCCAGGTTGGCTCGCTTCTCCCGTGGCCATTTGCTCACAGCATGTTAGATGAGCCAAATATATTTCAAAACAATACTTCTAATTCATGGAAAACAACTCTTCAGCTCAAGAAAGCAGCATGGAAGGCGTGGCCATTGCTTTTAAAGCTAAGAAGCAAAGGGTGTTAAAAGTCCAGATGCAGTTTTTGATGGCTTAGGAGGCATAAAGCTGGTTTCTAGGCTTTTCTCTCCCCTCATCCTGGTGTCTCCAGCCATCTTGTTCACTCACTTGCCTCCGCGTTGGGGACTAGCAGCATGGGGAGCCCAGCTCCCCCCAGCTCGCCCCAGCTCCCCCCAGCTCCGTGGGGAGGTGAGAACCCACTTAGGCTGCATATGGACAAGGAAGGGGAAGGCAGGTCCTGAGGAGCTTGAGCAGCTGCTTCAAAGCTTCAACCAGCCTGTTTAATCTCTGTCTTGGAAGATGTTACAATCCTAATTGCCAGCCTTCACAGGCTGGGAGCCCTGGCTTGAGAACACACTCCTGGTTGTTGCCTGTCGCTGCTCACTCCATCCTGCCCAGTGATGGGGGGAACCCACTGATTTGAGTGTGAAACAAAGACTCAGATTCCCCGGCCAGGGATTCAGCTCTGTCGTGCAGATGGGGGGACTGTTGGTTTGAAGGATGAGGAGGGATAAGGATTAGATGACCCTACTGCACCACCTCAGCCAGGGAATTTATTTTAAGGCTTTTCTGTGAAGGGTAACACATCATCTGCCTGAAGCTCGTCCTGACTCCTCTGGGCTTCTTTCAGTGGTTCTTTGCAGATAATTTAATTCAGCATACATGTTGTTATTCTGGCCTATTAACAGTCTAGCACCAGATACCCGCCCAGGACCTTTACCAATTCTAAAAGCCAGATGAGCCAGTTTAAACATCTCTGACCCCTGCTGAGCAGCACAGAACATCCTTTGGGACTCCTCTGCCAAGTCTAAATGCCAGTGAAATAACTCTGGCACAATTGCCTCTTACATCCAGGTTAGGTTGGAAAGAGATTCTGTCCGGGCTATAGGACCACAGAAGCCAACCTCCCCTCCAGACTCACCAGCCCTGCTCACAGTGAATCCTCAGCTGTGAGTTTCAGATGTGCATTTCTTGCCAGGGAACAAGTCTGTTAAAGGGACTTGTGTTGATGTGGCTGGTCCTCATCAGCTCTGATGCCAGCCCAGAATAACCACTGCGCTGCTGCTGAGCAAAAATAAACTCTTTGTCATCAATTCCTTGAAGCACCGCTTCCAAATCCTTTGCCTCCCCCAGCTGTTTCCCCTCCACGGATTTCCAGACTGTCTGTGCCTCAATACAAACATATTTATCTGAAGAGAAGCTCTTCTTTACAGACACATTTCTCTCCCTCTGCCCTCAATTCATACAGGCTTAAGCTCAGGTCAAGAACATTTGACATTTCCCCACTTCATTTTTGCCTGGCTGTCAGCAGAGTTGTCTCAGTAGCGCCTTTTGGACAGGGTCTGAAATTACCTGGTTTTCTCCTTCTCCTTGCATAAGGACTCCTACAGCACAGATCCCAGTGGCACGGAGATGATTCTCAGGTAGACAGAAAAAAACCCAACCTGTTTAGGCCATTTCTCCTGTTTCCTTTACCGTGCATGATAACTTGTTTTGGGGTCAGACCAATTCCTCTTGCTGATGGTGCAGCAACACTTTCAGAGCTCAGCAGTGAATGCAGTGGTCCCTGCCCTCCTTCCCCTCCTGCCCCTTTTGCTGTCCAGCTTCCCTTGAGATTTCTGCTACCAAATTCCCAGTTTCCTGACTCCCATCCCCACTGTGCATTACCTGTGGTACAGATTAGCAGCATCCTTGTGGATAAAGCTGTGGCAAAGGAGAAATAAATCTGTTTATTTTGGACTAACGAGGCAAAACGTTGCTGCAACAACCTATTGATGAGGATGGGTCTTGCTAGAAAGGAAGGTGTTATTCAGAATAATGCCGAGATCCTCAGAAGCTGCCACTTCCCATGTCTGACTCAATGAGTGAACGCACACGCCCGTGGAATTGGATGATCTTTAAGGTCCCTTTCAATCCAAACCACTCCGTGATTCTGCGATTCAAGGTTCCAACCTGAGCTCCTGTAGTTAAGAGGGAGGAATATTTAGGTGCTCTTAGCACTCCTGAAACTTGCTAAGCGTAAATAAAAGAATGGTCCTGCTCAGGCTCCTCACAGACAGGGCAAGGCTCTTGCTGAAGAGCTTCTATTTAATGAGCTGTTCAAATGAAGGACATACTCTGTCCCTCTGCTTGTACATAGTATTTTTAAAATCACGTATTTGCAGTGCATTGTTTATTGCTATTCAAGGAAACAAATGATTTGCTTTTAACGTAATCACTATAAGAAATAAGTTATTCAGCATTTACTGCTTGGAAGTTAAAAAGGGAATCTGAATTTCTTTTTAGTTCCTTCCTCTTTTTTGTAATAGCTATACAAGCTGCAGGGCACACTTTTATGCTCCTGTAGCCAAGATTTTGTAGAATTGACTAATAATCTATTTTGCATATTTATAAACACTTTATTATTTATTAATGGTGCATTTCAGGAGCAAATTTATAATCCTGCCATGTGATCTCAGCCTTTTAGAGAAAAATGGTTGCTCGTGTCAAAGAGCTGGAAATTAGAGCTGGCATAACAAAGAAATGAGTGAGAATATCTCATTAGTGTGAGAGCAAACAGGCAGGAGCCTCTGCGAAGATGAATACACGCACACGAGGTGCACGCACGGAGATGTCAAATGCAGAACACAGCACTCAAGATGTATCAATTCCTGCTCTGTTTGCTCTAAACCCACCAGAACACAGCACAGCCCTTCAGTCATGTAACACCACTGGCTCAATACACCCAGAGCTCGCTCTCCAAGCTGACATTACTGCCCCTGGCCACACCACCTCCAGCTATTTTAAGCTTCAGGATTTTGAAGAGTCCTGATGTCCACCTTGGTGGGTTCAAGCCTGAAGATCAGATACAGGTGACCAATCACCTCACTGCTTCTGGAAGTCACAGATCCCTCACCCATTTCCAGTCTCAAATGGGGATGTCTCAGGCATCCCCTCTCCACCCTGAGCACTATCAAACCACTCAGAGAGGAATGCCAGGAGCAAACAAGCACACGTACAAATGTGATGTCTGATACCACCATTATTTCACTTAAAACCAAAACACCTTCTGTGTGCTCAGAACAAAATCCTCTGAGCTACTTTTTCTACCTTACCTGTCTCTAGGAAGCCCCTGGAGGTCTCTGTGGTGAGGTGGAGATCTCTTTGCTGCTCTCCATGAGCTAATGAAACACCTCCCAGCCACCTTGTACCACTTTCAGTGATTGCTCCACCTGTGCCCTTTATCATTTTCTGGTCCTGACCCTTCTTCCTTCCCATCTCAAGTGACCAAACACCTGCCAAGTGCTATCCTTTCTAAAGCTGCTCCTCCCACCCCAGCCATTATCCATGAGACCCAGGTGGAGGAGGAAGCCCAGTAAAGAGGGCACAAGGCTACTGATCCAAAACAGAGCTGGCAGCTTGTGTAAAGACACAGCATTGGGCTGAAAGTGTCTTAGTTATTCAGATTCATCAAATCACACCCTTTAAGTGCAAGGATGCTGAGGCTGTCCCGGTGCTTGTCCTATGGCACCATGGCTGTGCTTCTGGGGAAACATGTCATTTTTGGAACCTGTGTGTCCAGAACTTCACAATACAAAACCTTCCAACAGCTTCAGTGGTGCTGTGTGCATTTCTTACCCCTAGAAGATGCTTTCTCCTGGCTCCTTCCAGCTATAAAATGAATGACACTTCCTTCCCAGGTGCCAGGGCAGGATTATTCAGCCGTTTAACTCTGTGGCTGGGCTTGGAATCGCTGCATGGATGGCTGGCTTTCCATCAGGCCGGGCTTGCAGCTTGTGCCAACCTGGGCAGCCTGAGCCACAGGAAAGACCTGAGAAAAAAAAACCTCTCAGAGCTCCATCCCTTAACCAGGGCTTCACAAGTCAGCCAGGGCATCACCACCCTGCACAGAGGGCTGCAGAACCTAAAGCTCCCACAAACTCAGGTCTGGGAATCACATCTGTCTCTTTTTGCTCTGAAGCTGGCAAGCAGGGAGTGTCTAGTGAGGTCTCTCTTGGTAAGGGAGAGGTGATTAATGAGTCTGGCTCGTAAAAGCTTGGAAGGGGAACTGAGGAGACCTGCCAGGCCCTTCATCAGCAGAACAGGCAGCCGGGCACAAGGTGGGTCTGCTCCCATCACGGGGAGCTGCTGTGCAATTTCAAGGTGCTGCTGCTGCCCTGGGGCAAAAGCCTCTGAAAGGTGACGTTTCCTCTGCTCATTTTATTTTATTTTTCTGAAAGAACTCGGAGCTTTCGGAGTTCTCTTTGATAGGATTTTCAGAGGAAGCAGAGCAAACCGGCTGTGCCTCGCCTTCTGACGGGGAGCAGGAGGGGAAGAACAGAAGTGGAGGGGAGAAGGTGAATGGAGCTGCAGTTTGGCTGCGGATCCAAGTGTAGCAACATGTCATTAATGCCATATAATTGTTCCCTGCACCTCGAATAATGTGAAAAGCATTAGCAGTAATAGCAGCTCTGTTATGTTCCTGTTTTGATGTGCTGTCTAAAAAGGTGAAATCTGAGGAAGGACGTGAGGAACACGTCCTTTGGCATTTTGTTTTTGTGCAGAACCTGGAAATACTTCACTGAAGCCTGTTAAGGGCTAATAAAAATGTGTGCAAACAGAGGAAATACTGAGTGTGCAGCAGGTGGGGGGTTAGTCAGTGGTTTCGGTGCTGCACTGAGCTTTTGTATACCAAGTGTGCACCCTCCCAAAAAACCATGAGCTGCTAGATCAGAGACCAAGAGCCCTTGTTAGGAGCTACCTTATTTAGCAGAACTAATTCTGCTGGCTTGGAAGCCTTGTTGGGATGGATGTAGAAGGTGCAGGGGACACAGCCTGGCTTGAAGCACTGGGGGAAGAATCTGTTCCTGCTGTCGTGGAGGTCAGCTCAGCCCTGGTGACGCAGGTTTAACATGGCCAATACATTAAATCATCTGGCTCGATGGCTCCAGCTCTCTCCCTGTCACACTCCACTGGCTGGCTCTCATCACTGGGGTGTTTGGAAACGTGGTGTGGCACCTCCTAGCACCCAGTGGATGTCACAGCTTGGTGTCATTCAGCCTGCATTAGGCTTTGGTACAGCACATACCGAGCATGAGTGAGGGAAGGAGGAAGGGTTCCTGCCAAAAATGCAGCTGCTTCAGCTGTGGCTCTGCTGAGACAACACAAAGGAGGATTTCCTGTGCTGCCAGCTCCCAGCCAACAAGCCCTTATTTTGTTCTCAGTACATGGACATGTTGTTTTGGTTTTTTGACTTTGCCCACCCAGCAGTAAAAAGCCAGAAGGATGGACCCTGCTCCTGCTACCCCAGACACAGATGTGGAGCTTCCCCCACTGCTTGCAAGAATTCAGTGCCCCGTGTGTACATAACAAACTGATTTTCCTTTCACTGCAGTGCACAGAGGGGAGCCACGCCTCGGAGAGGTCTCAGTGGCGGAGGGGGTGGTGGATGGGTGGTTGCACAGGATATTCAGGTGAGGTGCTGGAGTTTATCACACCTCACCCCCTTTCCCTGCCCGAGGCAGCCTGCAGCCCGCAATGTTCACCCTGTCACGGGGCGTTTGCCGTCGCTGCTGCCAGGAGATTTCCTGACACTTGCTGGGGAGCAGGGACTCGCTGAGAAGGAAGAACTCAGAGCAGCAGCAGCCTGGAGCGATGGGAGATGAAAAAATCCTCTTGCACATAAGGCAAGAGGCCAAGCTGAGATTTCACAGCTTGCTGAGGCACGGTCTTTGCAATGACCTACATTTGTGCATGATGTATGGGATGCAAACATGCACAGGACATGATGGAAGAGCTGGGGAAGGGCAGGAGTGCGGTGTGGTTCCAGGGAAGGCTCCGGAGGCTGCGCTGGTCGGAGCCGGGCCCTCAGGGTTGGGATCAGTGCTGCACCAAGTGTGCTGGTCATGAACCAAGCCGGGGTGCCTGACCTGTTTTCCATCAGCCAGTAACAGGATAAAACCAGCGACAGATACGGCTCTCCCTGGGCAGCCTCAGAAAGCTGTGGGAGGCAGGAAGAGAACAGGAGCATCGGTAGTGATTTGTCCAAAGCATCTCAGTCCTGAAATAAACAGTCCAGGAGAGAATTTGGGCTATTTCTGTTCCCCCAGCTGCTCAAGCCGTGCTGTGTCCCTGATGCCAGGCTATCCAGGATTTGAAGACATTCCCAGGATGAACATCATTGCCCTTTCAGATGTTTTTTTGTCACTAAAAGGCCCCCAAGCACAGCGAGGTGACCTGGGTGGCTGCTGTGAGCTATCACATGCCTTCCCCAGGGCGTGTAGGCACCAGGAATAATGTTTTTTTCCCATGCCTTGTTTCCAGAGCATACAAGGATGCTTCTTCTTCTTCTTTCTCCCTTTTTTCATGCCATTCCTCCTCCTTCAGACTTTTTTTGTATTTTCTTTCATATTTAGCCTGTGAAAGGAATTGCTAATAATAATCAAGAACCATTTAAAATATCTCCCCAAACTTAGGTAAAGTAACAGGCATTTGAGAGCTTTTCCTTTCTCTCTGTGCACAAAATCCAGTCAGTATGACTGTTATGGGTTGTCACGTTTTCTGGGTGTCCTAGGTGTAGAGGTGATGTGATGGATAGAGTGGTGACGAGGTCAGAAAGGATCAGTGAAAGTGGCACTTTTGTAAAAGACAGACTAAGCATACAAAGAATTCCCTTAAGCACAAAAAGCATCTGACCGGTTCTTTTTCCTCACCAATGTGAAGAAAGAAGAAAACTGGAGTGAAGAACTTGCCTCCAGTGAAGACAACAGCAGGAGTGCTGCCAGTGGCAACCAAGGCAGGACATTTCTGGGTGCTCAAAGATGATCTGAGGGTTGGAGCAGCTCTTAAACAAAAACAGGCTGAGGGAGCTGGGATTATTCAACCTGGAGAAGAGAAGGGTCCATGGAGACCTCATCGTGACTTTCCATACCTAACAGGGGCTTCTACAAAGGAGGGACACCGACCTTTTACAGAAGCAGGTAGCGATAGGACAATGGGGAACGGTTTTAAACTTACAGAGAAGAGCTACAGATTAGAGAGGAGAGATATAGATTTACAAATTCTTTATTGTGAGGGTGCTGAGGCCCTGGCACAGGGTTGTCCCATCCCTGGAAGTGTTCAAGGTCAGGTTGGATGGGGCTCTGAGCAGCCTTGTGCAGTGGAAGGTGTCCCTGCCCATGGCAGGGGGGTTGAAAGAAGATGATCTTTAAGGTCCTTCCCAACCCAAACCATCCTGTGATTCTGAGATTCCACAATCATTGCTGGAGCTGCTGCCTGCCCAAGGCTCTGCCCGGGGTGCTATGTGTTGGTGCACTTTCCTCTGCTCCCGGCAGCCCCATCCAACACACTAGAAAGACAACAGGAATGCTAAAATTCCTTTTGTTGTCCATCCTTCTCCTGCAGGGCATAAGTACAGCTAGTCCTGAGTAAGGAGATGCTTTTACAGAGACTTGAGTTTGCTGTTGGCTCAGGCAGGGCCTCGCTGCAGCCATGTGTGCAGGACATGCATGGTCTGGGCAGCATCTGCTTGGGCACGGTCATAACTTCCCTCCTTGGACACCCAGGCAAAGCGGGGCACTCGTGTGTGCATTCCAGATTCAACTTGAGGCTAGAAAGCATCAACATTGGCAAAAGGGGCTTATTTGGAGCTGTGAATGTAGGTCATGCTGAAGATCAGCGACCTGCATTTCCCAGGTTTGAAACTGCAGAATAAAGAAAGTCACAGTTGTCGAGCCTCACAAAATCCTGCTGCTATCCCTGCCATGGGGGAAACCAGCCTCAAAGATCCGGAACAGGAGGGACATGGCCTCTTTTAGGGAAGACTGAGATGCACGGGGCTGGTTTGAAAGAATTACAGTTTGTAAGCTGGTATTGTGATTGTGCTGAAAGGGCTGTGAGCGCCCTGGAGCAGCCATGGGGTGAGGAACCCAGGGTGCTGGTGGGAGTTGTCCACCTGATCCTTTCAGCAACAATCAAGGCTTGCTACTATGGGAAAAGTTACAAGTCTTGCCCTAGGCCAAGCTGGTTGTCTTTATCACGACAAAGAAGTGAACCAGGATCTCTCCCCAGGGAGCATGACATGCCGAGTCCTGCTCCTCTCTCTGAATCACAGCTCTGTGTTTCTTTCCCTCCTATTTCTTCCAGGCCCATGTTCTGCCCTGCTGCTGCTTCTGCCACTCCTCAGGCTCTCAAGTATCCAAAAGTCAAAACCTTGGCTTGAAAGAGTTTGAAAAGATCCCAAATGAGGCTTGTTTGTTTATTCATTAGTGCTTTATTGTGTTTTATACAAAGTTGTCTCCTAATTAACTTGAACATCTCAGTGGATAACTATTTACACACTTCTCTGCTCACCCTGCCACCTGCAAGATCTTCTAGTTTGGGGTTTGGAAGTGAAAAATGAGCACGGACTCAGACTCAGGAGCTGGAGCTGCAGAAAAAAAGCATTCTTTGAAGGCATATGAGGCTCACAGGAGGATCACAGCCTTCTGAAGAGGTGTGCTCAGGTTGTAAGGGCATCACATGAGAGCCAGAGCTATCCTGCCTGCTCCAAATAAATCCTCCTGGGGTGTGTTTGATGCTGTAGAGCTGGAGCACGCTGGATTTCAGGCTGTGTGGAGGTCAGGAGCCAGGGCACAAACAGTGTTCTGGCAGGTTTGGGCAATTAGCAGCCCTTTTTGAGTCCCCAGCAGTGTGTGCTGCTACTTCTGTGCAACCTGTGTAGTCTCATCAGGCTTTCCAGCATTTGCAATTGCCAAAGCCTTAGCAGGGGATCAAGTGTTAGATCTCCTGTTCACCTGCCTTGACGTTAACTGAAGAATTATTAGCATAATAAACATTTAACTTGTTTTTTAAGCCTTTGGTGCAGAATATTTTGTAGAATCTGACTGCAAATCCGAACCCTGTGGCTTTTGTCAAAATACTAAATACTGAATTCTCTGCTTGCCTCCCTTCTGACATCATTAGTGATAATAATCATCCCCCACAGCTGCTAATCCTCTTTGCAAAACGCTCTGCCGAGAGCTGAGCTGAGTCTCTTCTGCCCTGCATATTCTGCAGTCATTTGTATCAATTCAACATGACCATGAAAATGACCTGGTGGGACTTCAAACTGATGGAACTGACCATGGAAGATGGAGGGCAGCAGAGACGAACACACTCTGGTCAGGGATGGCTCAGTTAGTGAAGTTTAGTGGCCATGGAGTGGCTGCTGCCCTTCAGTGTGGGGATGGCACAGCCACGTCCTGCTCTTCATGAGAGGAAAACCATGGCAGAAGGCACTTACCAGAGCAAGGATTTCCCCTGAATCCTGTCTCAAAGTTTCAGACATCCTAACTTGCTTTTATTTTCAACGTGGGCAAAAATCTGGTCCAGTTGCTGTGTTGGAAACACACCCAAGCAAACAGAACCTGGTGATTGGCCTTACCCCCTGCCTGAGAAACCCATTTATTTTTTACATCTATCTCCTCTTGATGTGCGGGTGTTAAGTCTCAGCTCGTTTCATGTTCCCCTTTAAAATCACCTCTGAAGTGATGGGTGCCCTCAGACTAACGCTGAAGTGATTGCAGTATCTCTGGGACAGCCTTTGCCACGGGTTCACCTTCATCAAGCACCAGTTATGGTGCAAATTCAGCCTCTCAGGAGAATGGCCAGACCTCAAACACTCCCTTGTACAATGGTAACAGGGAGCTTTTATTTCATGTTCTCCAACAATCTGTCTCCAAGAGCTTTAACAAGGTGGGCTACTGTTTCTCTCCTCCTTTGGAAAATCAAGAGCTGCAGCAGAAATACTAAATTATGTCCTCAAATTCACACATTTTAAGGGCTGTCTAGCACCACTGGGGAAATAACTCCCATTACATATACTTCTGATGAAATTTTCAATTCTGTCTGACTGAAGTTTTCCATGGGAATGACATAATTTTTGGAGATGTTCTTGACTGGGAAAAAATCAAGATGACCCAACCTGCACATTTCAGGCATGATTATCCAGTCTGTGAGTTGTCTTGTGGACCCTCTCAGAGGAGAGGAGCACCAGGCTATGCTGGATCCAAACTGTGATGCCAGTGGGTGGATGTCGGACAAGCTGGAACTTTTCAGTCATCCCAAATTCCCCCTCCCTTATGTGTGTTGGTGTCACTTTCTCTTCCGTGAAATGTGTGGCTTTTGTCTCTGTTTCCCAAAAAGGCAAATGCTGAGACACTGCAGTGGAAATGCTCTTGTGCCTGGCGGGTTGGATGGTATTAAACTGGCAAAGGGATGGAGCACACGCATTTTCCTGCTCACAGGTCCCCTGCCTCCTGCAACAAGGCTGTGCTCTAAAAAAATTGCAAATTTGTGCTCTGTCTCAAAGTTTTGAACTGCCCACTTGCTCAGCTTTGTGATAATTACTGAGGTGTCCAAAGGGAAATAGCTTTTCCATGTGGTGTGTAGAAGATTCCCAGTCTTAGTCCCTTGGCACAGCCTGTCCCCATTTCTCCTTCCTGGTTTATCACAGCCCTGAGACAAGGCCTACAAGGCTCATTCTTTCTTCTTTTTCTTTATGAAATGCCTCGTGGTCCTTTTACCCCACGACACAGCACACTGTAAAACCTAATCATAAATGATTACAACTACAGCTGTCAAAGTGAACGGCTGAAGTCCATTTTGGCAATGCCATGAAATATTATCCTACCAGGCTTTGCGGGGGCAGTTGGATTTTTGTGTGCTGGCAGCCGGAGCCTGGCAGTGCCCTGTAATCAGCAATGAGTTTCCCAGTCATTAGTTCAAATTAGAGCGGCTCTGATGACAAGTCCGTGGCAACTCCAAAGGCTGAGCAAGGTGCAGACTGACCGTCCTCTCAAGCAGAGCAGAATGGTTTGTTTTGTCCCAATTTCTGAACAGGGGAAGGGCACAAAGCACTTGTGTAACGCTGTGTTCAGATGGGTTGGCAGCCGGGAGGGCCAGCAGTGAGCACGTGGCTTGGGACAGAGAAGCAGAAATTTCAGCAGGGGCCAGCCAACTCCTGGGATCTGGAGAGGGCTGGAACTTCCATGTGTTCTGCAGACCATGGTCCCCCAGTACCCTTTCTTTGGGCTTCATTTCAGATCCACCTTTTCCTCATCCTCTCCTTCCAAGCCAAATCTAGGGAGACATTTTTCCTGCAAGAAAACGCAGGTTGATTTGGACAGATCCAGTGGTGTGATGTGTGCAGCAGGGTTTGCAATGTGAGCATCCAGCTTAGAGACCACAGGGCAGGGTAGGGCAGAAATTTCCATTTGGGTCTTGCTTAAAACTCCTGTGGGAGGCTCTGGCTGTCAGGGTCTCTGCTCCCAGCAGTACAGCAGCAAGAACAAGCTCTTAAGATCTGCTGATCCTCTGGTTTCTCTCCCAGCCATCAGGCTTACCCCCTGGCTTCTAACAGTGAAGGTCCTGACCCAGGAGCTGCAGCCATGGAGGAGATGAAATTTATCTGTGGATGAGAGTGGGATGTGAGTTCCAGGTAAAAGCTGAGCTTTGCAGGAATGGGGAAAAGGGGTGCTGTGAGCTTGCACTACTTTTTTTTTCACAGGGCATGCTATTTGTGGGGTTTTTGAAGGCACAGCTCTTAAATCTGAGATTATTTGGGATGCTCAGCTTTCATTAATACAACAAAAGCTGTGAATTTCTAGCCCTCATGGTTACAGGGGAAAAAACTTGAAAAGAGATCCTGAGAACCAGAAAAAAACATAGTAAAATTAAAAATAGATGGCATACAGGAAGATTCCCACAGGTATTATGCAAAAGAATTCCCTGCCACTATACCTTGCTGCCTGATCTGTGTTGGGTCACTCAGACCAAGCCACCCCAACCCTGTAACGCCCAAAATGTCGTGTGCCAGCACTTGGCCAAACTGCAGAGCAGCTGCTGTCACTGGACACCAAGCTGTATTTTTAAATGCCTGGATTTAGCTGTGGAGATGACAGCAGCCCCCTCCATGCCTCTGGTTTCCTTCTCTGTGGAGTGAGGATGATAGCATTGGCTCATTGTCACAAATCAAACCGAGCCCTTCATCTGAGGTGGGAGGGGATGTTTCTCAAAGAACCTCAGGCATTTTGGAAGCATAAGTCGTGGTGAAAATCAGTTTGCAATTAGTCTTAGATGATTTTTGAAATTATTATTTCTCTGCTGGAGGGTGAGGTCTCATCCCTTACACGGAGTTATTGCTTTCACTCTGGAACAGGAGCTTTTGCTTGCAAAGGTTTTCCCCAGTTCCTACCCAGCTGCTAAACAAGCCCTTGTCCAGGTCCTGGAGGCCTGAGGCTGGACACACATTTGTGGGTCCAGTGCCCTCATGGGAGTGACCTGTGGGCACTGCTGATGCTGCCGCCTTCTCAGCCAGGAGCTTTCCAAATGACTGCTGCTCCTGGATTTCTCTCCCTTCTCGGCTCTGGCTGAGCCCTTTGAGTGGCTTTTAAATGCCACCTCCCCTGGGACTTGTTAAAGTGCTCTATCAGTGCCCATCTTCCTCTGTAGGGATGACCTTTAACTCATCCCTGCTGTTGCTACCTGACTCAAATCACCTTGGAAGAAAGGTTGCCATGGCAATTTCATATTCAGCTCAGCCAAAAAAAACACAGCTTCTGTATCTTATTAAATGCTGCCTTTTGAGGACCCTACACATGGAGAGCCAAGGCCAGGGGTTGCATGCATTCACTACAGCCAGGGGTTCGGTCACCAGGAGTTTCCCTGCCAGCCAGCCTGGCTGCTCCTCACCCCCTTGCCAAGCCAATATGAGTTGTTTTGGGTTTGAGGGTTTTTTCCTGTGTTAGGTTATAAGCTGGGGGTTTGAAGCCATTAGTATTACTATGAAAACACTCCTCTGCAAAATGTCAATCTGCCTTTTCAGGGGGATTTTTCACCGCTCTAATCTAAACTGTGCTGTCAAATGTCAGGAACGGATGTTTAATGAGGATCAGTTGGAAGCCTTAATTGGATGGGTATTCAATGGGCTTCCTTTTTTTGGTTGTTGTTTTATCCTTGGGACTCTGTTTTCACAGAGATCCTCGTTAAATTTTAGAAGCTAATCTCCATTTAAACTACAAGCTCAGGGAACTGTGGTCCTTGGGGGCTGCTGGGAGCCACGGCTGTTGTGGGCTTTCATTGAATTTGTTTGGAAGGCAGAGAGAAAACCCATCCAGAACACTTCTGTGGGAGCAGTGAGGACAAGCTGGGGGCATAGACAGTTCTCTTCTTGCAAAAAGCTAAGTAAGACACATGGAGAGAACAGTCTAAAGGCATCAAGGTCCTGGAAGAGAGGGAGAAAAAGCCCAGGAGTGCTGTGGTGGCTGGCTCAGGGCTCCCTTCTCCACTGAGAATGTGAACACGGAGACACGAGGAAGGGGACCGGCTCACAGACATGTCCAGATGAATTCATCTCCAGATGGATTGGGCACCCCAGCAGTAGGCAGCAAACCCCTGATCCTTTCCAAGGCCATGAACAACTCCAAACCCTCATAATCCCTTTAAAACAGACAGAGATGATGCCTGCATGCCCTGCAGCCGCCTCTCCGGGCCTCATTAACTCCCTTCCATCCTGTTCCAGTGTTTCCCTGCTGTCACCTCTGTCAGAGGCAACAGGTGCTGCACAAAATGATTTTAGTGTGCCTGTCACCAAGCACAAAATGCATCGTGCTCTGTCGTCTCAGAAATTACAGCTGAAGCTCCTCTGAGCCATCCAAAGATCATCCCAGCCCAAATCCAACATCCTCCTCATCCCACCTCCTGGCGTGTGATCCTGCTCCCAATCCTCTGGCATGTACCATGTTTCTGGCAGACAGATGTACCTGATGGGGAAACAGCCACTTGGCAGATGCCCACCGCAGCATGGAAGCCCCCCATGCACTTCACTGTCTGTGCAGCACGTGCTTCCTGACAGGAAAACCTTTCCCAGGGGGTTTATATCTCCGTGTGAACTCAGTGTCCCGAACTCCTTCACATGAACAATTGTTCTTTGATTTTCTTTCCCCCCCTACAAAACCATTTATAACAGATGATTGTTAAAACATCCTGGTTTCATCTAGTCGTGCTTTTATTGCGTTTTTAATTAAAACCTCGGGAAGGCCGTAAAAGACACATCACAGATGCGAGTGTTTCCATGCCCTGTTTCACATTAAACACCCATAAATACCCCCACACCCCTTCAGCACCTCCCAGCCCCCTTTGGCCTGTGGCACACTCAGGGGTCCACATTTTAACAGACCTTCTGGCTTGGAACTGGCTCCTATTCCAACACACATGCAACACCTTCCCTCCATCCCTAATTGCCTTTCATTTAACACATACAATTACCAAAATTGCTTCTTCCAAAAATAAACCACAGAATGTTCAGAGCTGCCTGGCTTCTCAGATGGTTTTCAGCCAAGAAATTTGTGCCCTCCTGGTCTCTCCTGGGAAGCCCAGGAGGAGGCTGGCATGCTTGTAAATCTGCCCCTTCCATAAAATCCCGAGAAAAGGTGCCGTGAAACCCGTGCTCGAGGCAGGTGAGACGCACAGGTTACAAATCACAACGCCTGCCCAGTCATTTCTAGCCATTTGTTATGGTGTCTTAAGTCAGCAACCTCAACAACTCCCCTGGTCTCCAGCCAGGAATAAAAGTGCTGAAGGAAATCAGGCCACGGTAATTTCCCCAAACCCCAGAGCTAACATGCATGGCAATTAATTAATTTAGTGGAGAGAGGTTTTTTTTCCAGCTATGAGCTCTCCCAGGGGCTGCCACAATAGCCCATCTCCTTGGCGGTCATCCCATGGCTTTAATCATGTGTCCCACACAGTTCTGCAGGAAAATTCAGCAGAAATATTTCCAGCATGGTGCCTGAAATTCAGCCTCTGGGGCCCATCTTTCAAAGCAGAAATGTGACCTGAAGAAGCAGATAAAGTCGTGGAGCTGCTGGGCTGCGAGTGCCTCTTGATTTCAGTGAGGTCAGGACAAGTCCCACCACACGCTGGCTTCTCAGTGCAAGAAACAGCACAGCATGCTAAGACTTGGAGTCTTTTGGGGCTAATTATTTGTTTTAAAAGAAAAGAAAACATCCAAGTCTGGAGCTTGTGGTTAATAAAGAGCTCGTAGGAGCAAAGTTCATTTTTCCTAGGGTTGTTTTAGTCGTGGAAGAGCTTCAAGAGTTCTTTCCTGAGCTTCCTTGAATTTGTCATTGAAAATTGCCTGAATTATGCCTGCAAACCTCTTTAAATCTGATCACAGATGGAGCATAAATGCCATGTTATTGAAGTTGAAGGACACAGCTTACTTTCTGGGGAATAATACATCGGAGGAAGCTGACACAGAACCACTAGGATGCTTCTTGTTTTGTTTTCTTTTAACCATGTTTCCTTCAAAGCTTCCATACACAGCACAATACTCACCCACCCCCGTAACTAATTCATTATTTTACAGCAAGTAAAATCAAACAGGAGACAAATGATTGTTGTGTAGTGCCATTAGTTTCAATGGCTTTGCACAATATTTGAGTCATTGGCTCTCATCTTGCTTTGGAGGAATCCCAAATCTGGATGAATCTACGCACATTATAAACCATCCATGGGGCCAGGCCAGGCCTGCCTAACAGATGGAGGTCCATATGCTTTGGCTCTGCACCCATATGGAACACTAATATGATGTCCAGGAATAGAGCACGCCTCTTCTCCTCTTCCTAGCAATCTCCAATCCAAAGTGGTTTCCAGACACAAGCCGAGTCAAGCAAGTTCATCTGGAAGCGGTGCAGCAAGACACTGCAAGACTGATGGTCCAAGCATAATATTTTCCTTGCTCTGCGGTTCCTGCTGAAGCCTAAACTGCAACATTTTCTAGAAAGCGGCGCCTCAGGCTTTCCAGAGCAGTGGTTAAAAACCTCATTACGCTGCTCTAATGTGCTTTAACCTTTGCTGCCTGGGTCGTGCGAGAACACTGAGTGCTCCATCGGCCCTCACCGGAGCAGCTTCTCCAGGCAACCAAGCCAGCAAACAGCTGAGAGTATTTCACAATTCCTGGGAGGCTTTGTTTGCTGGAGGCACAGGATTAGTGTCAGATGGCCTGCCACCATCCCAGCACAGGGGGGCTTAACTTTTATTGCTGGCAGCGTTCCTCCAGCAGCGCCGTGGGTTAGTTCTGGCCGGGCACTTTGAGAGGGGACAAGGGTCTCAGCTGCTTTCTGGCCTTCAAGGACAGTGTTTTTTCCTAATCCATGGTCAAACTCTGCTTTTCTCACAGATACAACACAACATATACAGCTCACTTCTGTTTTGAGCATGTGAGCAGTAAATTCAGTGCACTGTGCAGTCTTCAAGGAGTTTGTTCTCTCCTTTAGGATGGCATCTCCCTGACCATCCCTGGGGTCTGTCCTCCTCCCACCCCTGCCTTCTTTAGGGGTGTGGAGATGGCCGAAGATTCCTTCATTAATCAAGCAGGAGATATTCCCATCCATGCTGTTACTTCACGTTCTCAGCGCACACACGGCCATCACAGTGGGAAGGGTCAGTGAGGGCTGATCCTGGTTCTCGTAGGGGCTCTGGTAGATTTGCTGGGAGATGATGTTAAGCAGCCAGATGCATCTGCCTCCAGCTGGGCTCTGGAGGGGACCTTGCCTGTGACGGCTTTGCTTGTGCATCGGGTTAGGTTTGATGAGCAGGACTTCATCAGACAAGAGTTATTCCAGCTGGAAAAGCAACTTATTGCTGAATGCCTTGATGTTGCTAATACTGGGAAAGAAGTCCATGCTCTTGAGTGAATGATGACTTTTTTGGTTATCATCCAGGCCTCTGTCCAAGGCCTTTCTCAGTAATTTCCTTGCCTGCATGGGTGATGTGCAACCATCTGGGGGGCACAAATAAGACATGGAGTCCACTCCCTGCTGCTGGTGGTATCCACAGTGAGAGGACCCAGTGTAGAACTGGGACGTGAGCACTACTGGAGTTGCAGAGCAGATTTGCCAGATTGTAGGTGTCCAATTGTTTTCACAGAGAAAAATAATAAGAATGAGAAGAATAAGAATGAGAAGAAGAAGAGGAAGAGGAAGAGGAAGAAGAAGAAGAAGAAGAAGGCAGCTAGAAAGTGTTTGATGTAGTTAAAAAGGTGACCCCAAAATGAAATTCTGCTGTCTGGTGCTGAGGGCGCAGAGAGAAAATACTTAGAGATTAAAATACATGCTAATAAACCATTTGTAAACGTGAGAAACCTAAAAACTAAAGCAACCAAAAGAGCTGAAAAATGTATGGTTTGACAAATCGTTACATTGGAGACCATCGTTATGTGCCTGGTTTTACCTCCTGACACTGAGGAGGAAAAAGGAGGACACTCTGGAGGAAACCAAACCATTTCCCTGCCATCCTCTGTGGGTTTCTCAAAGCTTTAAGCTTTAATCTCCATAGTTTCAAGCCTCTCTAGCATGAAATTGTATTGTTTAAATTTTGAAGAAGAGTGGTGGATAAAAGAACCAATATCTATGTCATGATTTGTAAATGGTGCAACATTTTTGAGACTGTTTTGCACAAAATTAAAAATTAATTTGTTTTGGGATCAACTGAAACAATTTGTATCATTTGAGACTGACTGAAGTGCTCAGTGTTATTCACAAGAAGTATTGAAAACGCAGTGTAAAAATGCAAACAACCTTCATTACACCTTGAATACAAAATATTGCGTCTTTCTGGTTTGCAAGACTGGTGTCTCAAAAAAAAATTTGTTTTTTCATAGGACTAAAGAAACTCCTCAGGCAGCTTGAAAAGAAACGAAAAGGTAATTTGAATCACAGTGACTATTTGCACTTTGCTCACTAATTATCTGGGCTGTGACTGAAGCACAGGGTTGGTTATTGACCTGCAGCAAGCCCTGGCTGGTGGAGAGTTTGGGGGAAGGGGACTGTCCCTCCTCCATTCCTCTCCTGTGGGGCTGGGAGGGAAGTGATGCCTCGGGCAGCCCTGCCCGGGCGAGGGGCTGGGGGGTGTGGGAAGCAGCCAGGGGATCCTGAGCTGCAGTTCAGAGGGGCTGCTGCAACTCAAACCACCCCCGTCAGCTTTAAGCAAGGCAGGGCAGGTATTCATTATAAAGGATGTTGGCAGCAGAGCCTGCGGACTCTGCAGTTTGACCAGAGGAGATGTGCTCGGTGCCAGGGACAGATATGGGCACGATCTCCCCCGGGGGAGCAAGAGCCATGTCACCCTATATATATATATTTATATACAC
>VYZQ01057693.1:0-15675 GCA_013400655.1 Mystacornis crossleyi | reverse complement strand
AACCATTCCATGATTCTGTATATGAAGAATTCCATCTTTATCTGGTGTCAGCAGAGTTTGATGTGATCTGTCTGAGCCCCGCAGGTTTGCTGGAGCTGAGGATCTGTCCCGGAGCTCTGGACCTGTTTCATATCACCTCAGTGTAAAGAAGTTACCAAACAAAGGAACTTTTTTTTTTTTTAGGTGTTGGTGATCTTTTACAATTTGAGGATCAAAGCCCATAGAAGTGGGAGAAAATGTATTTAAAAATCTAGGAATCCAAAGTGTATTTTCTAACCTAAGGCTGGAAGATGTCTGTGTTTGAAGTGAGACTTTGGAGGGGCTTCAGGTTAAACAGACAAGTTCTGCTTATTAATGTCTCAAGTTTGGAAGTAGTATTGAATTAGAAATAAATTAATAGACAAAGTTTTACAACCTCTTCCAGCCTATCCATCGCTCTGCCAATAAGCCCTGGCTCCCTCTGCATCTCAATGACAGAAATTTCTAATTCTCTAAAAACCATATACAGTTTTTGCATTAAAATCCTTGATTGCAGCAACCAAATCCATCTTGCAGTTGTGGAAATGGCATTTTAGCTTTCCTTCCTGGCCTGCCCTGGAAAAAAGGGGCTTTTAATGTCAGTTCTGAGAGTGTTCTCTTTCAAGACGGATGGGTTTTATTTTAAAAGAAAAATTTGTAATAATGAAAGATCTAACATTGAACCTTTTAATGAAACCCGTTTTAGAGGCACCTCAAATGAAGCAGCTAAGTGTGGTTGTACCCCAGACCATTGATGCAGAAGTTTAATTGGGATTTATTTTGAAACTCCACCAAAATGCAGCATTTTGTATTTCTAGGGCTGTGTACTGGACAGAAAGTGAGGATGGGCTTTCACTTAGGTCATATGCATTTGTCAAGCCATGTCTAAATGGATGCACTAAGAAGGAATTATCTTTTGTCTCACAAAGGTTTTCATTTTTCCACCTATAAGAAATAATGAGGAATTTTTATTTCTGATTTTCTCTTCCTGATCAGTTCTTAGCAAGGCAAGGAATAAACACGCACATATCCTGCAGCTGGCTGGAGTAACCCTGGTGGAAGCCAGCCTGATGGAAGGTGGCACATTCCCTCTTAATGAGAGCTAGAGAGGGAAAGGTGGATTTAGGGGAAAGGCACTCGGCTGAGACCAAGGAAATTGTTTTTAACTGCGAGGTTCTGCCAGCAACTAAATCTTTAATGTTGGGCAAGTTACTTAATCTCCCTGCAGTGTGTTTCCTTATGGCTATGATAATGTTTTCTCTGCCTGAGAGTGGATAAATCCATTCACCCATGTGTGTGTGAGTTGCTTGGATGGTACCGCATCCCTGGACAACCGCTCTCCTTGCTGGGGGAAGGGAGGAAAGGCTCATCCTCCATGCTGCTCTCAGGGGAGCTGAATGCATCAGCACTTCAGAGAATCCCAAAATGTGGATCTTCCTGTGATGGGGATGTCCTCAACCTTGCTCCCACCGGAAAAAAAGAGGAAAGTCAGAGGAGAAAGCATGATTTTATTTTGCTGCGGACCTAATAATGAGTGAGCCTGTACCTTGAGAGACGTTTACCGGCATATGGTTGCACTCAAAATTGTTAAAGGAAATAGGGATAGGTCTGGTAAAAGGCTCTCAAGAGTGATGGCACCATGAGCCTGTCCAGGTGGGTCAGCAGAGGTGGCAGGAGAGAGAGTCATCGCTCTCTTTAATGAGGGCAGCTCTTTAATGAGGAGAGACTGAGATCCCCGCATCTGTGAGCTAGAATGGGCTCTCTGACGAGAGCAGGGATCATGGGCAGTAGTAGAGATGACTCTTATTTTGTGGCCTCATCCATACCTGTCAGGGAGCTCTCAGGTGGTTGTTTGTATGACAAACAATGAAAATGACTTTTCATTTTCTTGGCACATCATCCTTGGTGATGGTACCAAGCACTGAGTGATCTGGAGCAGTCAAGTGCTTCCTGCATGAAAGACCTCGCAAGAGGGACTGGTCAGTTCTCACTTTGTTGAAAGAGTGACAAAATTACTTTAGGATTAAGCAACGTCTCTCATGTTTGTCTAATGCCTTTTTTTTTTTTCCCCTACCAGTATGATGTGGCCCTTCATTTCTTTAGGGGAAAAAAAAAAAAGAAAGCAACAAATAACGTCCAATTCAGTTATTTTGGTGGAGGCACCTTGCTGCCAAACCTTGGGCAAGCTGGCCTAAGCATCTGCTGGTCCCCTATGGTCACGTATGGCAATGGCCAAACCTACAGTTCCATCCTCATTTTCTGTTTTGTTTAAAATGAAAACACAGGGTGTCGGTAGCTCAGGACGTATATCCATCCCTGAAGCACACAGAGTTGGGAAAAGCAGACATTTCCCAACTTTCCATGGAAGAATTCCATGGAAAAGAGTGATAAAGTCAAGCCACCCTGGTGTGTATCACACACCTGAGATTCCAAACACTGTCAGGGGTTGGTACCCCCAGAGCAAGGGGGTATTGGGGCTGGATTTTATTGCAAAGCACCGTATCAAGTGCTTTTCCACAGTTGTTCCTGCATCTTCCCTCTACCCACTGTCAGTGGGTGGAGCATTTCCAAACCAAAGCCTTTGGGATCATCCTCAAAAAGGAGGGGGTGCCACACGTGTGCAGCGATGCCCGCGGCTGCACGGTGTTTTCTGTGCGCTGTGGACTGACGCAGCAGTTTTTCCCAGCCCAGCTATTATTTTACACAATCCCATTTTTTATCCCTTTTGCAGTGGACAGCGGATTGTAGTGAGCAGCTTGATGGCAGCTGTTCCCCATCCCGAGGGAAGGGCTCGTCGTCTCACGAACATAACCAGGTAGGGCTTGTGTTTAGTTCCTCCTTCCCAGACCTTTGCCTTTGTTTCTTGTGTGCTGCCAGCTTTCCCTCTCCCGTGGAAGGGGAGATGGGTCCCTCCGCTTGGCATCCGAAAGCTCGTTCCTGCCCAAGCCACGAGAGGTGGGCAGCATCCTGGTGTGTGGTTGGATGCTTTCACAAGGGGCTTAAAGGGGAAGAAATACAGAGTGTCACATCTATTCCCAAAGACTTTCTTACTGCCACCTGTGCGAGGAAGCTGTTTGGAGCATCAGAGCTGATTTGGAAGCATGGAATGAGGGATCTTTGTGTAGCTGGGCTTCTCTGTTGTGTGCTGCAGCAAGGATGGTGTTACAGGGGAGAGCATTAAGCAGCTGAGAGGGTGAGCTGGCAGAAGAAGCAAAGTTGCACGTGCTGAGAGCCTGTGTTGGTCGTGCAGTGACAGAAGCCAGGTGTGAGTCAGGTTTGGTGCTTGGACATGGTGCAAACACGAGTGAGAAGTGTTTACCAAGCACTGCTGGAGGTGGGTGTCTCTCCTCGTGTGAGTACCCCCATGGAAGAGGGTTTGGTAGGGTGGGGGCTTGTGTTTGACCATTGTCACCTGGTTGAAGAGCTGCTGTGTCACCATGAGACCATCAGCTCTGCAAGGGCAGCGCATGCCCGAGGAGATGTCAGACTGAGGCATCTGAGGGAAGGGGAAACAGCATTTCCAGTTGTTGTGGCTGATGGATGTCCCACACGGAGAAGTGGCTTCAAGCTGGTGGCTTTCATGCTCTTGCCCTGCTTGATGTCCTCCAGATTCAGTCCCACGTGTGGGGTCTGCGAGGGGCAACCTGGGAGCCCCTTGCGGAGCACACAAGGGGCTGTGCCAGTCTGAGCAGGGCATGTTGCAGCTCTCATTTTGGGCACAGCTTCCTCCCACATGGACCCATGCTGGAATTTCTTGGCCGAGGGAAGGGGGCTCCGGCACCCCCTCCCTGCCATGGCCCCAGATGCAGGGATGCTGGGAGCACCCCTTCCAACACCTGCACCCAGCAGAGGCGGGGTGTTCCTGTGTAGGAGGGTGTGTGCTGAACAGAGGCGCTGCTTCGGATGGGCTCCTGAAGGTGCCAGTCGGAATTGTGGGTTTGATTTATTACAGCTTTGATCTGCTTCGAAATATTCGGCAGCCAGACGTCATCCAGGCTCCCTCCCAGCACTGCAGGCAGCTGCTGGGTGTTCAGCTGGGAGGCTGGCCATTTCCATCGAGCTTCCTTGGGTGGATCAGGGGCTTTCCCTGGGGAAGAAGGTCCCTGGCTCTTCATTCAAGGGCTCTGCTGACATGCCAGTGGCTGGTGGGGACCACAGAAGGATGCAGGAGTCGTGCATGGATGTCACTTTCCTGACATCCTCCATCTGCCTGGTGCTGTGCACTCTTTTATTTCAGCTTACATGTGGGTTTTTTTTCCCTGGGAATTAAACGTGTTTGATCTCCTCCTACAGGGAGCTCCTTTCCTACACACAAACACCATTCGCTGGTGCCCAAGCTGCTTATCCTGTGTTTGGGCTCTCTCCCAGCCTGCAGCAGAGCTAGTAATTATCTCTCTCCATGTTTGGCTTTCATTAACTGTGAGTAACAAATTTTCCTTGGCACCAAAGAGGAACAGCAAGCTATTGTTCCTCAGTCCAGGCAAGCCTTTCTTTCACTGTCACTGATATATGAGTGAAACGCGCTGGTGAGGACCAGGTGCAGTTTATTACCATTTCTGGCTGTTAAGTTTTTACTAGAGTCTTTCAATATTTGAAAAAAAAACACCCCATTGATAAGATGTTTGTCTTGAATTAAAATTATCAATCACTTTTCAAACCTGCTGAGGTAGAAGCCAGCTAATTATTTCTCAGTGAAGGACGGGGTTGGGTTTATTTGGTTTGATTTGGTTTCGGTTTTTAGTTTGGTTTTGGTGGCAGTTTTTTGTTGCAGTTTTTTATGTATTTCAGGGGTTTGGGGAGAAAATGGAATTCCTTGTTTTCCTGTTGTGTTTCCAGCTGAGATCTCAGCGTTGCCAGTCCTAGTTGAAAAATACTTGGATGCGAGATTTCTGCTGGCTTCAGCTACCGTGAAAATGTGGGCTATGTATCAGTGACCATGGTATGCCTCACGTGGTTCTAACCTGGCCATCAGAAAGGGTATTTATATGGAAATCTAGGTTAGTCCTGGAAATATATTCAGCATGTGGTTCGTTTTCTGTGAAGACAGAGTAGTCTAGGCTTGCATTTTCAGAAGTAACTGGCTTCCTAAAGGTTATAGGGAAGCCTAGAGAGAAGCTCACTTTTCCATGCCTGTCAATCCCTCTATGCATTCCTGAGTACCTGATGCCTTTGAAGTTCTGGGCTGTATGATCCTGCAAGGTTAAGAAAAATAAAAGAAAGATTTTTTTTGTGTGTGTGTGTGTGTGTGTGTGTTATGCATTTATATATAGTGTGTGTGTGTATAAGCATCTACTGGTTGTTGTACAAGTCTGGGGCTGAGAGCAATTCCTGAATAAAATACAATTTAAGGGTAAAAATGAGGTGTCTTGATGCAACCTGCAGTCCAGGATATTCCTAAATTGCTGGTTTCTGATGTTGTTGGGTATCTCTGGAAAAGAGCACCCCAGACTTGTCCTGCTCTTGCACTACTTGGTGAGACATGTATTAGCAGCTGTGTGAGACTAGATGGATGTCAGTTCCTGGAGGCTGGCAGAGAGGCATCCCATACAAAGCAGAGGCTTAAAAGCAGAGAAAATTCTGCTGAAACTTCCTGATCTTTCCAGTTCTGTGGATTGGGTAGCTGTGAGAAAATGGTCTGCTCATGGGTGAATCTCCTGAGATACGTTTTGTGAACTCCTGTGCTGAGAAAATCCTGGTCTCACAATTGCATTGAGCTCGTCTGTAATTCTGGTTTCCTACTGGGATCTCTCTGTTTGCTGCATGGCATGGCCATGCTCCACTAAACCTCCGGAAGATTTGCTAGGTCTCACCCCATGTGAGTCTCTGGGGCAAAGATCAGGTACTCAAAATATTATTTGAGCACCTCACTGCCTCTATAAATGAGAAAGGTTTAGATAATGGAATAATTTTAAGCCCTTTTATGTTTGGATTTTTTTTTCTTCCCCAAAAAGAGCCAGTGGGAAGTTTTTATATAATACTTTATTTGCATTCCCCTTGTGAGGCTGTGGCAAGTAGGAAGCTCTTTGATATATTTCTGAGAGCAATTCATTAAGTAGAAGACTTCTGGTATGGTGCATATTTAGGGAGCCAGCAGAGCTCTTGGTACATGAAAGGCCTGGCAGGAACTCATCCCAGGCTCCCCTTATGTAAAGGGCGTTAACAAAAAACAGAACAAGTCTGCGGGTTTGTGCCATTTCTCCAGGTGGTGGAAGAGAGGGAGCTGAAAATCCTCCTTCCTGGCCAAGTCCCTCCCTTCCCCCATGGTGGCTGGCTGTCACCCATCATCACCAAGGAAAAACCTGTGTTGTTGGCACAGGACTTGCTTTCATTCTGCTGCTTGTGTCCATGTCCCACCAGGTGCCACAGGAACTTGGTACAGGATTTGGGCCCTCAGTGGCTTCTCTGGTTGATGTTGCTGATCTACTGAGCAGGGAAGTAACAGGAAGGGTGTGTGGATCACACCTGGATCATTGTGTACCTTGCTTGTAGCACCCTTGTCCTGTCCTCCGTGAGGAGCTGGTGGCCAGTCTGAGCAGGGTATGTTGCAGCTCTCATTTTGGGCACAGCTTCCTCCCACGTGTAGCCGTGCTGGAACTTCTTGGGATGGACACACATCTCGGTTTGTCTTCACAGGTCAGGTGCTCCAGTCCTCGGTTTGCCCTGCTGTTAAACCAGCAGGAACAGCAGCACGTGGTGGCAGCGTGGGGCGGTGGGTTTGCACTCTTGGGTCTTGGCTGGAGACGATACTGCCTGGAGTAAAGAGCATCCCAAACTGTGCAAACGTGAGAGTTCTGACAAGGGCCTGGAGGGACAGAACGAGGGGAATGGCTTCCCTCTGCCAGAGGGGGGGGTTGGATGGGATATTGGGAAGGAATTCATGGCTGTGAGGGTGGTGAGGCCCTAGCACAGATTGCACAGAGCCCTGGAAGTGTTCCAGGCCGGGTTGGACAGGGCTTGAAGCAACCTGGGATAGTGGAAGGTGTCCCTGCCCATGGCATGGGGTGGAATGAGATGGGGTTTAAGGTCCTGTCATTCCATGTCCATGGCTTCTGGTCATGGCTGGAAAAGCTGCCCTGTTGCCAAAGCAAAGGCAGTAGGAGGTGTGGGGCAATATATGAAGGCTGTCTCTTGGGAAACAGCAGATTTCAATGCACAGTGAAACTCAGTTTTAACAGGGAGTGGAAAAATCCAATTATCTGTTCAGATTTCTTTTGCAGTTCCAGGGAATTTTTTTTTTTTCTCTGGCATCAGTGCTGCTTGATTTCCTGGGATCAACCACCAGGACATCCCCCCGGGTGGATACTGCAGAGGCAAGTGGGAAGGGATCATGGTCTTGGACAGGGAACAGATAACTGAAGTTAGCAGTGAAATTGTCTTGCTGGCTTAAGTCCAGTGACATCAGCAGGCAGCATGTAGTGCCCCAAATTCTTGGCTAACCAGATAGGGCTGGAGAGACAGTGGATTGGCAGGATCTCTTGACTAAATTTGTAGTTCATTTTCACTGTGGCTGTCGGCAGCCTGTGTCTCACTTGAGTTGCCGATCCTTGGATCCCGATCTGAAACAAAACAAGAGGGATGACTCCGGAAGGACTTTTAGAAATTATAGAACATCAAGGGGTTGGAATGGACCTTAAAAATCACCCACCTGCCATAGGGTGGGACACCTCCCACTACAGGAGGTTGCTCAGGGCCTTTGCTGACCTGGCTTTGAGCACTGCCAAGGTTGGGGCATCCACAGCCTCCCTGGGTAACCTGGGCCAGTGTCTCACCACCCTCACAGGAAAAAAATTCCTCCTAATATCGAGTCTAAATTTCCTCTCTTTCCATTTGTACCCATTACTCCCTGGCCTGTCACTACAGTTCTTGGTGCAGAGTCCCTCTCCAGCTTCCCTGTAGCCCCTTCAGGTACTGGAAGGTGCTGTGAGGTCTCCGCACAACCTTCTGTTCTCCAGGCTGAACAGGCCCAACTTTCTCAGCCTGTCTTCACAGGTGAGGTGCTCCAGTCCTTTTATCAACCTCATGGTGTCCTCTGGACTTGCTCCAACAGTTCCATGTTTGGGAAACGTGTTTGGGGTTCTCCATCTCATTGTTCTGCTCATTTCATATTCCAGGGCCAGTTTGTACACAGAATTTGGCTGAGGTTGGCCACCACACTGAGGATCTGCTGGGGCAGGTGGTTGCTGGCTGATGCTGCAGACACTGTTTTCATGTTTCCGAAAGAAAAAGAGAAAGCAGAAGACAGACACTGGCTTTGCCAGTGAGTTCACGTTGGTGTATCCCTGCCTGATGGAAGAGTAAAGTAGAACTTTAAGTGGGGTTACCTGCCCATGATCAAAGAGCAGCTTTGAGAAGACCGGTCACTTTTCTGCTTGTAATTGCTGGGTGATGCTTCCTCATTATGGGTTGGAGAGCACTGCTGAGAAAGAAATCAAGTCCTTTAGCTGGTGTATGGATGTAACTTTCTCTGGAACTTGTGTTTGGGATTGGCCTCATGAGGCAGCAGTGCCTCTTGTGAAGCAGACACCTGCTTGGTGGGATCAGGAGATGCAGGAGGTCTGGGAGGGAGATGCTTCACTGCTTTGCTGCCTGCTTTGGAGAACTGTTGCTGCTTACTGAGGATGGAGGGAGGTGTCTTCTGGGCCTGGTGTCAGCAGTGACTCACGCGAGGGGACATCTTGTCACCTTCAGTTTCCATTTGGGTAGAGAAGACCGAGTGATGACTGTCTGCCCATTGTAGAGCTTCCCACACTCTTATTTTTGTGAGACTTGATTTACCTTTGAGGTCTCCGTCCTTCCAGGTTTGGATGAATAGGTCAGTCAGTGCTGAAGCTCTAGGCAGAGAAGGGATGACAGGAGCCGTGTCCTCTGAGGCTGGGACAGGGCCTTGCTGATGCGTTTCCATAGCAGATCTGGTGTTCCCAGTGCCATTCTGAGAGCCTTCGGTGTTCCTCCTCTTCATCCTTGCCTGTAAACGAGCCATCTAGCACATTCTTTGGCCAGCATGGCTCTTCCAGTGTTGTCCAAAAAATACAATCACACAGGCTTGGTCCTTTCCCAGGTAGTCCAGAAAGATCTTGTAAGCTTAACCTCTTAGCTCCAAGTCCATCAGGTCCTTTGGTCCTGTATTGAGACACAGGTATAGATAAAACTCTAATTTCCCTGGTGGTAGAAGAGCTCCAAGTGATGTTTGGTGTCCCTTCTGCAGATTGGAGAGGACTGGGGAAGGTGGACATAGACCTGGGGAGGGAAGGAGCAGAGCCAGAGGGGCTGGGGTTTCTGCATGACATTTTTATAGCAGTTTCTGATGTTCTTACAACGTTATGTAATACTTTGAGAAGAGAGAAGCTAGAAAGTTTACCCTACTAAGATATTTAGAGTAATCCTGTGGTTGGTTTGTTGTTGGGATTTTTTTTAAAGGTGTAGTTTGGATTATTAAAATAATTAAGCCTTGGTTTTCCTTAGCAAAACTGGAGTGGCTGTTCTGGAATAGGTCTAGGGAGATTCTTGGAGTACAGTGCAAAAAATTTGTCTAACAGGAAGATTTGGCAGCAGCACAGATTGGGTGCATGAAAACCTCCACTGCAGAAAAACCTCAAAAAGGGCCTTTCACATAATAGCTGTTTTCTGTTCTGACCAGGATTAAAATCAAAGTTGAGGAGTCGTTTGAAGGACACCCCACAACTTGATCTAGGGATTTCCTAGGTGCAGATGTGACCCTTGTTATGCTGGGGAATACCTCAGAGTTTTTTGGGGCCTGAGAACTCCTCCAGCTTCCTGTTGTTTTTCCTGTGTCCCACCTATGAATACTGTACATTGAATATTGAAATTTTTACATACGATTGAACGTGAATCCCATACAGAATCCACTGATATCTTCAGGACACTTAAAACTTGTGCTGCTGCCAGGGTTGATCTACATCTCTACCAGCACAGCCCACTTCACCCATACTTATCATCACTGAGAGCAACTACGTAGGTGATCACTGTGTTTCCATTTATGGCTTCTGCACTGGGGAAACTTATCTCCTTTTTCTGCAAATAGGATTTTCAAACTTGCACTGAAGCAGCAGGAAGTATTAACTCTTGAGCTGGCAAAGGCAGCAGGATTAATTAGTTTATGCCTCAAAGAGCTCACTGCAAAGGTGAAAATTGCAGTGTAAGTGAAACATATGATTATTGCTAATTAAAATGCAAATGTTAGATTTGACAGCTGGTTTCCGAAGGAGGGCTCCTGGTAGTGGTAATGTGCATGAGCCTGGCTGTTCCTTAGAAGGTGCAGAGCTTGGCCAGAAGGATTGGCATGGGTTTGAGGAGCTTCTGGGAGTTGGTCTCTGGAGGGATGGTGCTTTCCCTTCCAGTCCCAAAGTGTGGCTCAGAAGTCCCAACTCCTGCTGGTGAGGGTAGACCACGACTGGTAGGTGGAGGAGCCCAAATAAGAACCTGAATAGGAGCAAGAGTTCGAGGACTATTTGGGGAGAGTTTGTGAGAGCCTTGGTTTTTTCAGGGCATGGCAAAGTAATGGGGCCAGGTGATGGGGGATTGGGTCAGCGGGAGGCAAGGGGTGGAGGGCTTTGTGCCATTACAGCTGTTTCTTCAGTTTTTGATGAAGGAAGAGCAGTGCCAAGCCATGGCTTGGCACGGGTGAGATGTGGCACTGCTCTTCCTCCATCCTGCACCACCACCTGCGTGTGTTCCCCACAGGGCTCTTGCTAAACAAAGCCATGGCTTTCTGCTGCTCCAGCTGCCTCTGTGGGCTTGGGAACAGGTTTTTGTGGGCTTTGCAATGACGCCAGTGAAGGGGTTTTGTTGCTTGGTTGGTTTTTTAAGGAACAATCATTACCTGCATGCTCTCATCCACTCCTTGAGCATCACCCGTGAGGCTGATGTGAGCAGCCCTGCTCCCACAGAAGGTCTGCAGAGAAGCTCCATTTTAGCATGAAAAAGCTGTATTACAGGACACAAAGCCACCAGAAATGTCTGGGATCGTTTCTGGGGGTTGTATTTTCATTCTGGAGATTTGAATCCCTGTGAGTAAGGTACCAGTAAAAAGTTGTTCATCTATGGCAATTAGTCAGAAATTTGGGGGAAATGCTGAGCCTGGCTGTGCTGGTGAGTTTGAACGTGAGGGTATTCAGGCCATACTCAGTTTGGACTGTTTGCATCTTCAGCAGACACCTCAACAGTTTTTAGTGTAGCAATTTTATTTTAAAAGCAATTTTGTTTTCAGTATTAGTATCAGTGCTTGAGAAAGGTAACAAGGGTAAACAGGCCAGAAGCCCCAGGCCATGAGTTGGGGCCAGGAGACAAGCTGATTTAGTAAATCACCTGTGATTGTGATCTGACTGGTTTGTGCTCTATCCTGTGGCTTTTCTTGGTGGACATTGATGCATGGTGGTACCAATATCCTCATTTCTCACAAGGATTTTATTGTGGCCAGCTGCATTTCTGGAATTTGCAACACCTTGGATTGTCTGCAGAAAAGCACATTTGAAAGTTGGGTCAACTGAATATAAATGAATAGTTTTTATTTTCAGTGTGAAAGCAAAGGGTACGTGTGCTGACCTGGTCCCACCAAAGCATTTGACACAGAAATTTTGTATGTGTGGGTGAACAAGATGTTCAGTGTGCGGGATACAATTAATCCTTCAAACACTGAGCAGTGAAGGTGCATTTCTCCCAAACACCTTTTCAGCTGGTGCGCATCTTTCCCGTGTCAAAGGAGGTATTTCTCACTTCTCAGGATGCCTGCAAGGTTGGCTCTTCTCCCAGGTCTTCCTAAAGTGGCCTGCCTGACATCCACCAAGTTTTTTTTCCCTCCATGTCAGTTGAACAACTCCCTGTGTGCCATTTGGTATTTCTCAGCCATTGGGAGATTCAGGTCGGGGTGTGATGGGAAGGGAAGAAGGTGCTTTAACTGTCGGTGGGAATAATCACAACCTTTCAGATTTCATTTGTATACAACTTGAAAACCAGATATCTCCTCATTTGAAGTCAATTCTGCAGTGTATTTGAATATGCTTGAAGCTTACTAGGGTGGAGAATGTCCAGCTGGAGCAATGGAGAAACCATGACTGGAGTGTTTTGCTTCCAAAACATTCCTTGTGTTGGGTGAATACTTCCGTGTTTCGTGTGCGTCAGGGTCCGTGCTGGGCCACTGGGTAGCATCACTTTAGATAGTTTAGGTCCTGCTGTGCAGTTGTCTTACTGCCACAACCAGGTCACCTGGCAGTGGTGGAGGTGGGACCCGGTCTGTGCCCTCAGACCAGTGGCTCAGACTTGGCTGTTGTGTTCAGAAGCAGTTTGAGTGGTGAATCCCTTTGGCTTTGCAAGCTGAGGTGGCCCTGCCCTTGCCTTAGCCCATGGCAGTGTCTGCATGGCCTCATGTAGCCCCGTGAGGATGTCTGAGACATGAGAAACCCTCCTGAAGTGTCAGCTCTCACACCAGTCCTAAAACATAGGCTTCCCTTTGTATTTCCCAGATTTCAGGAGCACTTGGAAGAGTTGAATCTTCTGCGTGTTGTGATATCATGGGGTTTTAATCATTTTAGATCGCTTCAAAAGCCTTTCCCAAGCCTTTGGAGCAATTACCTTGACAATATCCACCTTTTTCCCCAAGCACCTTGTGGGGTGTTTGGATAGAGCTAGTCAGGTGAGTTATTCTGGTTTTCAAATGAGTCATTATGTCCCGAGGGCTGAACAAGAAACCTGCAGCTTACCTGACAGCACAACAAGTGAGAGAATAAAGAAGAACATGAGGCACAGCTCCTAAAGAGACAAAAATAGTTATTTGTATAATGTGTCTCCTGGTGAACTACAAGAGTTCTCAGCCATGTGAGTAACTGGACTCCAACAGCGGGCTGAGCAGCGGGAAAACCGACAGACAAGTTGATTTGGGCCTCGGAGGGGAATTAATGGAATGGAATGGAATGAAATGGAATGGAATGGAACAGAATATTTCAATTGGAAGGTACCTACAACAATCATCCAGTCCAACTGCCTGCTCGATTCAGGGCTGACCAAAAGTTAAAGCGTGTTACTAAGGACATTGTCCGAATACCCTTAAGCAGCTTTGGAGGGTGTGGGGTTGATGAATATGCATAATTAATCCTCATGAAGATAGAGAAGGTAAGTATTACTTTTCCCCATGCATACACTAGAGCACTAGGGCCAAATCTTACCTTCATCAGATCCTCCCATCCCCTCCCATGTAAGTAGAACATGTTAAAGGACTCAGAGGAAGCCACACAGTCAGGATGCTGGTCATGGGTGTGGTTTTGTAGGTGCTGGCACGAATGGCCAGGGAGCTGGAGCTCTCCTGTCCCGCCAGGTCAGTGGTTTTGGAGCGTGTGGAATGGAGTTGCCTTTGACTAAAGCAACCTGTTTGTTGTTTTCAGGAAGAGTGGGATCACAGCAGCAGTGGGAGCACAGGATCCCGGCTGGGGTCGGGCTCCAGGCAGGGCTCTGGACCCAGGTCTGGCAGCCACAGGAGAAGCAGCCAGTTCAGGCAATCGCCCAAGGTATACCTGGTAGTGACGTGCTGAAGCTGTGTCCTGTGCTTGCTGCTTACTGGAGGCATCCTCCTCACGGTGTGTTTGCGGTGTGTGTCACTCATAGGTGTGGGTGCATGTCACCTGTGAAGGACACTTCAGAGACCTATTTAATTCACTCACCGTGTGTGACCCACTGAGGTGTGCTGAGTACCTTAATGCTGGGAAAGAAGTCCTTAGTCAGCTGGTTAAATGCAAAGGAAATCAGAGGTTTTTTTCTGTATTTGAAGTCTTGGAGTATTTCAACTTTGGGAAATCAAGAGATGTCTGTAACTAATTGCTGGCGGGTCTTCATTAGAAGTTGAGACATGAGTGGACAGCACATAGATGGTGTTAAATGGTGATCTTGAGCCCAGCTGCTCTCTGTGTGAGCTGTCTGCAGGGCTAGATGGGGAATTACCTTCCTACCCTGCAAAAGACTGTAAAAATTCACTTTTTATATGGTTTTATGTCCATCCTTGAACTCAGACTAGGGACCATTCTTGTTCGTTTCAGTCAGCCTCTGTCCTCCTGTCTTCTCTTGGAGTATCTCTCCTCTGTGCACATGTGAGCATCAGTTGTGCCAGTAGTGAAGGGCAGACTCTGAGGTCTGGAACCAGTGCTCAAAGTCCTGGTCCATTCATCCATTTCATCCTCCTGAAGAGCTTGAGGAAATAGCTTTTCCTCCTGAGCCGTGCTGTGTTGGGAGAGGACCCACAGAACCATGCAGTACCTAGAAGGTGATGGCCCTTTCTGGTGGGAGTGAGACTCAACATAGCCTTTTCTGTTTGGGGTAGTACTGTTTTCCTCAAAATTTCAGAATTTTTTATCTGTATTTTTTTATATGAAAACTTGCAGTTTTCAACTGCAATTAAGGAAATCCTTAGTTGGAGCCTTTTCAGGCAGTTCAGTATCTACCTCATCTTTTTTTATTTTCTACCAGAGTGCAGCCAGGGGTTGTAGGCAGCTGAGAAGGAGGAAAAGTGGGGGAAGCTCCTCAAGCTCAGAACTGAAAAATGCTTAAGTAACATATGGCACAGGATAATCCCTGAATTTATATCAGGGACCCAGGTGGCCGCTTGGTGTTGTTCTGTGTGCAGTGATGGTTTAACAGGGTTGCAGTTGTGCAACGAAGGGCATGATTTAGTGTTTGTTTTCTGGAGGATGGTAATGAGGAGCGGCGAGAGGTGGGACGCTGAGCTGGGCTTTGGAAAGCTGCTGCGTGCATGCAAGTGCTGACTTTGTGGGGAATTTGCTGAAGTTGCATGCATGGTAAACAGCCAGAGTCCACGTGGGCCCGTCCCTGTTTGTGTGGGCAGCTACAGGGGCTGGGCAGCAGTGGATGGAGGTCATTTGTGCTCACGGGGCCTGGAGGACAGAGGTTGTGGACGTGCATTTCAACCACACTGTGTGTAGGATCTGCTTTACTGGATGTCTCATCTCTCGGAGTACTGGTGTTACTCTTGAAAGCGTGTCTCTCCATCATCATTCCTAGTGAATTAATTAAATTTCAGTAGTACTAACTCCTTTTCAGTGAAAAAGATTATCTAAAGCTGAGGGTTGGGTCACTGGGAGCTTCACGTTAAAATTGCTGATGGTTATAATTGCAGTCCTGGGGGGACTGACAGCAAGTCACTGCTTCTCTTAAATACATGCAATTTTTAATCTTTTTTGTACCTGGATTTGAGAATTGGCTTTTTGAAGTCTTATTATTAAGTCTTGGCGTTGTGCTGTGAGCATTTTAGTAAGCTCCCTGCAGCACAGGGCTGCAAGGCTGCTCCCTGTCCTGTGAGCTGAGACAGAAACTGGTTCTAAAGACCAAAAGGATGTCTTGAAATGGCCACAGTGACTCACGACTTAAAGACAAGGTGTGTTATCGTTGGGGCCTGGCGCCGTCTTTGTGGAGTCTGGCCGATGCTTGGAGTCTCTCCAGGTGGTTATGGGGACATCCTCTAGGAGAACCAGGTTTGGGTGACAGCGTCCAGCTGCTGCCTTGGACCTGCCTGACCTCCTCACCACCTGAAATGGGTTGGTCTGCAAGAAGAGGTTTCTCTTCTTTGTGTGACAGCTATGATAACCTGCACATGTGTACTTCCATTATACTGCATTTGGATGCTTGTAAGGATTTAAA
>VYZQ01057689.1:0-13944 GCA_013400655.1 Mystacornis crossleyi | reverse complement strand
GAAGGTACCATATGGGTCTATTTCATCTTTTGGGGAAATCTTGCACAGTGTCTCAGAAATTACTGTTTGGAACACACGGTATTGAAGCTAAGGCCATTATATAAGCCCAGTGTCTAAATATATCATAACCCAATTCTAATTCATACAAGCACTTTGTATAACATTTATGGACAATAAAACTGGGTTACTGAGATATTCTAAAGGAAGCCAAGAAACTTTGCACAGTCAAAAACCCCACTGCTCCTCTGCATGCAGCTAATACAGAAAACATTTATGATTGTCTTAATCTGGGATTTATCACAATGTGTGGGCAGATTTTCTGAACAGGAAGGATTAGTGGGGGGGGAGGTGGTTTACTGACTGGAGGTTTTTCCTTTACTCCTACATGTGGGATTCCCACACTATCATGTAAAGAGAGGCTAGAGAGAGAGGACAGCAAGAAGAGGCAAACTGCTGCCTTAGCAACCATTTAAAATACCTCCCTGAAGCTTCCAGAAAGCATTCCTCATGTAATGGTATAAAATAGGGAGTTCCTTTTTCTATGAAAGTGACCTATTGCTCAAGAGAGACTGTAGTGAAAAGTATTTCTCCACTTCCATTATTTGTTTGCTGCTTTATGCCCCTTATCTCCCCTACTCTGTATTCTTCCCATTTAAAAGCAGTCTGTTAGCTAAAATAAGTTTGTGATAAACAGGCTAAAGAGAGCAATAACAGGTATAACAGGTATAATTAATTCTCCCATACCAGCAGAGTCAACTTTACTCATACAGCTGAAATGAGTAGGAAGAAAGAAAAAAAAAAAAAGAAAAAAGATTAAATGAGTTCTAGGAGAACAAAGTCCTGATGTGCGCCTGACAAATAATGAATAAACACTGGCAATGCCCTAAGGAACCTCTACTACACTACTGACTGTTTGAGATATTTAATCATTAAAGTTAGAGAACACTAAGTACCAAAGCTACCTCTTACATACTCACTCTTTCAAATGTTTCTTTTGAAAAGAAAAGCAGGTTCAAATGAACTGTGCCCACCCACAAGGAGAAAAAAGAGGCAAGAGCAGCAACAGTGCCTCAATTCACAAATCCAGAATANTGAGAATAATGGGAGCCCAGTTCAATCTGTGAAGTAAACAGAAGCAGGATGAAGGCTTTTCAATTTACACCTACAGCCTACAAATTAGTAAGCAGTCTGGTAGGATGAGCTTGCCAGGGATTGCATAATAACCCTACCCCCAGCAACAATGCAGGAATGGGGAACAAAATGGTAGCTCTATACCAGCAGGGAATTTCCCTTTCTAATTACTGACTACTGTGAAAAGCATTCTCAAGAGCCAAACGTCAGCTTTTGTGCAACTGGATAGGGGATTTCTTCATTATTCTTGATTTATTCTTATCTGAAAATTAATTTCAATGTTGTTTTAAGAATCAAAAGTAACTATGCATAAAAAATACAAAGTATTTCCTGGCAAATATTGCTTGAGAATTTATTTGGTAAAATAATTATTTTTGTACCAAAAGTTCAACAGATTACCAGTAATTATGGCTTGTTTAAATATCTTGCCTTTATCAGTATTCATGATATAGTCACTTGTCTATATCAGTTGAAACCAGCAGTACTTCATCCAGAAAATTCTGGTTTTGCAGAACATGTTGTGTACATTCACATCCTGCCTCTTATACAACCGTGAGAAAAGTGAAGCTGAATATATGACTTTCTGTTTTTCTCACAGCGAATGAAAAAAGAGACAAAACAGAGCAGAAGGGGGATGGCTTGAGATAAATAGGTAAAAAAAAAAAAAAAGTGCAACCCGCTTCTGAGGAACACAATTACCAGAAAGTCTTCTGTCCCCTTTCAATGATTGTTCATATGTAGATTTCCACTTTGGGCAACTCCCAATAACAGCTCCTTCCAGAGGCACAACTACTTGGAGTAGGAGTAAAGAATCATTTCTGAAAACAAAACTATGCAACTATAGTGGCAAGTGGTACATTATTTCTAGATAAATCCTTGACTTTGTAGAGCTTGATTAGTAAGCCAAGCTCCTGTAAGTCAGTCCTGATGGTATCCGGAATGGGAACGTCCATACCACGGCTTGAGAAACAACCTGACTCAGAAGGGTCTGTGGTGAGGCCACATCTACCCATGGCTGTTCCCTGGTGTTTCCCTGCTAGAGATGCACAAAAACGAGAGGTTGTGGAAAGGACCTGGCTCAGCCAATGCAGGAGGAAAGATAGCTCCTTATACTGAGAAAGGTCAGAGTGAAAGCAGCTACTCAGAGAAGGAGGAAGGTGGAGACAACCTTATCTCCTGCTTGAGGTGAAAGCCAGATCTCCTGACTGATTAGTCTGACAGTCCTGCACAAGCAGCACGGTAATTCTGTCAGAGAACAATTTAGCAGGTGAGAAACCGTCCATGAAACCATTACTCTTAGAGCAGCAATGACCATACTCGGGAAATCCACGCAGATCAGGATTCAGGGGACAGGCTGGGATCAGTGCAAGTGATTAGCGGAAAGGTCACAGAATCACAGAATGTGCTGAGAAGGGATCCGCAAGGATCATTGAGTCCAACCCCTGGCCCTGAACAGGACTCTCCCCAAGAGTCATACCAAGTGCCCAAGAGCATCCTCCAAATGCGTCCTGAACTTTGCTCTAAGGGAAGGGCACCGTGTTCAGGTGATAATTAAGCAGAGGTTGGTTGAAATGGTCAACAAAGATTGAAAAAAATCCGGATGCGGGATAACAGACCAGGAGAAATTCTGATGACTGAATTTGGTCTGTATGTCTGAAGAGAACCTTTTGTGTAAGTACTTTCAGCTAGAGATGTCCTTACAATCCAAGACTTCACAGAGATGAACAAGGTGACTTTACCTTGAAGTAACCCAGCATCGTGCTGGGTGAGACAAGTTCTGTAAAAGTACGAAAGAAAGTGCAACACTGTGTGGGCTTTTTGGTCTGGGATTCCAAATAGCCTCAACCTGGTCAGGGAAAAAACACTTCTTAAAGCTACATCCCAGCCTTACTGCCCAGTTTTCTGAGAAAACAGACCAAAGAAATACAAAGCATCCTGGTGAGAAATATGTCTGTAAAGTCTCTTGTGCAAACACTAGCACTGAAGCAAAACATCTGATGAGATTAGGATGAGAGGGCATATTTTTCAGTCATGCGAGTCCTTGCACATCATTCTGAGGACACAGTCACGGATTTCCACTCATCACTGCATGAAGTGAAATGACCAAAACCATCTCTGAAAGTCTGTTAAGATAAAGCACCAAAATGCAAACATGTTGAATGCACCAGAGCCAAAAGATATGGTCATTTCCTGACCAGGTCTTGGATCCTTTTGAGGTAGGATAAATACACTGTGATCAGATGACTAATGAGCCTGGGTTGTCAGGTCATGAGAAAGAGCTATCACAGCAAAGACAATAATCAATTACAAATGTTCGGGGCAGCAATGGAGGTTGAAACAGTATCCCTTGGCAAACACCGAGAGGTCACTGCCATCATTATAAAGGGAAAAGTTGCAAAGGAGGAGGACTGTCGGTGTAGTCCACAGCCAGGTCTGAGAAGGCTACGTATGCAGTCTAGAATAATGGAAGCTAAAAATATTGTCACTTTAATAATGCAAAAGTGCCTTCTGAATTCAGCAAGCAGTTCTCAAGACAACAGGCATAGTGAGCAGTACTTTTAGTCTAGCAGCAATTAATTCAGCAGTGAGCTGCAGTGAGAAGTGACCTGCCTCACTTCACTGTGAGGAAGGAAGCCTGGAGGAAGGATTTTGCCTACAGCAGCCATTCCTGAATGAGTCAGGTAGGTAAACGCCTGAATTTAAAAGAGCCGTTCTGCTTCTAAGTCACCAAAACCTCTCAACACAGTGGAGGAGAAAAAACAAAAAACAAAAAACAATAACGGCCCTGTTGTCACATAAAGNAAAAAAACCCAAACCAACCAACCAACCAACCAAACAAACAAACAAAAACCCAAACCCTAAACACAAAAAAACTACAAAAAAGAATCAAAGAAAGACCAAAGTTTAAATTTAATTGGGAGACTTTCTACTGGCATCTGTGTACCTTCGAGAGTCCAGAGGACTGACAATAAGATTTTCTTATAGTCCATGTAACCTGGAGAAATTGTCAAGCTGACAATTGTCAAGTCTTTATCATCACCTTCATTCACCCTTCTGCTCTCCATCCCCACTGTCCCAATTCACATGATGGAAAAAGAAAACACGTCATGAGAAAAAGACTCTCAGGTACAGACATAATTCCATATGTCCATAGCCTGTCATTGTAGGCTGGAAGCTGACAGTGCTCGTTTGGAGAGAAGTGTGGGAATAAACACATTTTCCCAGAATAATTCGTCCTTTTAAAGCCCTGTGTGATTCTGAGGGTAGCATGCATGTCCAGATCCATATTATCACAGTGAGGATTACAGGCAGTGATAGCTCAAACAGTCCAGATCAGGCGGGAATACCTGATAAATGCTTTCTAACCTGATGCAAAGTGGAAATGCAAAGAAAAAACACTTGCTCTAAGGTCCCATTGATTGGAACTGACATGCTGAAGGTTTTCTGGTGCTGCAGAATGGCTGTCTACATCAGAGGTAATTCTTGGAGCATTTCAGGAAGGGCTAGGAGCTGAGAGATAAGCGTGCTGATCTCTCTCAGTAGAGATACAAACTAGAGTAATTGATGACCGCCTTACATGAAGCTGGTGAATTACAGGTGACAAAAATAGAAATCTAGGAAGGAAAGCCTAACGGCAACATTATAAATGAAGAAAGAGCTGCTGAATAGATATTTCAATGAACGTGGAGCTTACATACATCTAGAGTTATAACCCATGACAGCTGCCAGATGGCAACTGTAAAACATCTGACTGTTGCCAGAGGGGTTAAATGTCTTTACTAAAATTTCACATGGCCCAGGCATCACCATCTGAAGAAAGATTATCTAAGAAGGGAATAACAATGAGTTAGGCAGTTTACCTGGACTGGAAATAAAGCAATATTTGAAGAAAATCCCTTTAGACTCACTGAGACAGATATGTTCACTTAAGAGCTGCCCGGTGAGAATATACAGATTTTATTGATTAAAAACCAGAGTTACAGGGATCCACACTTCCAAGAACCAGACTTTGTCTCAGGGTGAAACAATTGCAAATGCAAAACTGGCTTCTAGACTGGAAGCAAGACCTGAACAGAGAACCCTCTTCAGGCATCAAATAATCCTGAGAGGCCCGGAATGGGACTCTGAAGAGTGATGTGTCTGAAGAGCAGATTGGAATCACCAAGGCAGAAGGGAACAGTGCTTCCAGTGTAATTTCCTCTCTTGAGGATTGATTTGTTAAGCGTCAGTGCCAAATTCTAGGAAACAATTCCTTAATGAGTCTCTTTGGAAGACTCTTAGAACCAGGAAGTCTTGCAATTTATTGCTAATCCAAAGAACAGCATAAACTGAGAGACATTTTTCTTGAACAGGAGATTTAATTAGGCAGCTCTGATATTTTACCATGACGTAGTCTGGCTCTGCTGCACTGACAGTGTGCAAGGCAGGGTAGAAGTCACACTTGAGATAACTCAGCCCTGATAAGCCTTGAATCTGAAGAGGAGTCTGGAGTTTCAGCTAACAAACCTCAAAAGTCATGTTTCCTGTTTTTAGCTTTATGTTTTTAAAGGGTTTCTTTGGTTTGTGTTTTGGCTGGTTTTTTTCCAAAACAGGACTTGATTCATCACAAATTAAATATTTGTTTAGGCCTAACCCTCTCCAAAAAACATAAGCTCTTACTGAGACACAACCATCATTTGAATTCATTCTCAAGAAAAAGTATTAAAAAAATGTAGACATTAAAAAAAAAAACAAAGAAAAGAGAAAAATTAGATTAGATTAAAGAAAGAGGACTAACTATCATGTGGCCAGAAGTTAGATGTTTTTTTTCTACAGCCAAGCAGGGAAATAGGGAAAGGGCAAAGAAAAAGAAATGTCAGAAGAGAAACTAAAGCCAAGTTAATTAAGAAAGTTTTAGTTTTAAAAGTGATGGTAGTGATACAGCAAGAAAACCCTTAGAGAAGTCACTTCAGCAAAGCTGAGATAAATAAGTTGCCAACAGAAGAGTGAGCCCAGCCTAAGAGACTGAATCCTGGTTTTGTTCAGCAGTGAACTAAGTTACATTGCCAGTACAATTTAATATTTATTTCCTCTTTTTACCTATGTTAGTAGTCCAAAGATCCACTGCAATAAAATACATAACAAAACAGTATTCAGAAATTTCTTATATTTTCTGAATTTGGCTTTGAAATGTTATGGTTTGAATCATTCATTCCTACAAGACACAGCAGCTATGCAGACAATCAGCTGGGGGAGCGCCCAAGGTGCAACTAAACCAGAGTTGGGCCATGCAAAACCTGAAAAATGTTACGACAAAGAGATTTTTTTGTCTCATTCACAGCACAAGCTGAAACCAGAACAAAAATGTAAAGGAAGGAAGCAAAAAACCTGCACAGTTGGAATCCGGTTTGGTTTTTCTACAGCCTCATCAGTTGCGAATAATGACTATCAGAGCTGCTGCTGTCCTGCAAGTTCCTGGTGCTCATCACTCTCTTACATTTCCTTTTACTGTTCTAAAGCAAGGCATGAATACCTCCTGAGACAATTTCTTAACCAAAATCTTGCCTATAAGTGGTTCAGGTTGAGGTTTTTCCAGTGTACAAGAGATATTTCTATTTAATCTCATTCAAAGTGTTCACATTTTCCAGTCGGTGCTAAAACTGGCAGTGGTAGATACTTTTTTGAGGATTTTTATTTTTAAATTCATATTTAATGCCTGAATATCATTATATGGAACTTGGAGTTCTAGAAAAATATGTGGAAGCCTTTATCAAGGTTAAGCAACTCCACCCAACAGGAAAGGTGAGCTAGAGCTTGGTTTATCCTTATAAAATGTAGGGTTTATGCCTAGGATAATATTTGCAGTGATTCTTACGGAAAGAAAATTTGGGAATACTCTTGCAAATGCAAAAGAACAAGAGATTTAAATCTTACAGACTCAGAATTCATGTCTACCTGCTCAGTCTACAAATCCTATAGCTGGCACATTGCGATTCTTTCCTATTTAAAATACTCCTGTAATTATAGCTTTGGATCATTACCTCCATATGCTTTTAAGATGTAAGGTGACAGACTCTGTTTCAGTGATGAGATGCTGGGACAGGGAATGTAGAGAATGCAAACATGAGCAAAATACTTCAAGTTCTGAGCACTTGTTAAAGAAAACCTCATCATTTCATACACCTCAGAATAAGCTGCTTACTAAGCAACCTGATGAGTTTATATTGATGAGTTTATACAAGATTAGAAAACCCAAACAGCAAGCGTAATAGAACGTCGAGCTTATCCAAGTATACCTGAATTTTTATGATAAAAAGCTTAAAAAATAATTGCAGTCATTAACTCTTTTAAAAACTATAAAACAACCTTTGCTTATAAATGCAAGAATAAATCATTTGAAATGGCCAAAATCCTTTTAAGACTGCTTCTTTCAAATGCACCGTATCAAGAAGATGTAAGATTCCTATAAAATGCTGGAACACAGCATTAGGGGAGCTGCTTTTCTAAGAGGTTGTAAAAATGCCTTTTAATCTAAACGCCTGGCTAAGCACATCAGTCAATTAAACAGCATCGAAAGAACGGGTGACCAAAAACAAAGGACACGTTTGGGCTGTGGTTTCAAAGACTAAAGGTAAAGGACCACTTACTGACCTTACTTAGCTGACTACTTCAATTTTCTTTAAATATTTTCTTCTTCAGCACAGCCTCAGGCTTTTATAAATGCCACACCTTTAAAGAAACCTTCACTCTTGCTACTGCTGTGCCTGCTCACTGTCCTACATTGCCTTTGCACAGGTGGGTCCTTAAACTCAGTGACCTAAACTAAGAATTTTTTTATCCGCTCTAGCACAAAGAAAGCCGAAAAGACACCTCCAGGAGAACTACGGCTATGAAGGCATTTAACACTGAACTATCACAAAAATGGGGGGATAAGATACAAATCTAACAAGTGATTATGCCAAAGTAGTACGGAGAAGTGCCTCATTTTGAGTCGTTGTGATTCAGTTTATCACTGTACATGAGGGAAACGGGTCATGTTTGCACACCATTTTTTATGTTGAGCATTTAATTATCAAGTATGTTCACAAATAGCACCAATTTTTGAGGAATGAATGGCGTCTCGAAGGACAGGTTTACAGTTCATAACTTCCTTGATAAATTGGATGAAGCTCTACATTAAAAAAGAATAAAAATGCACAGACTGAAAAGATTCATCCTGAACACAAGGCGCTCCAAGGCTGTGCCACTCTATGGCATGCAAAAAGACTACTCTATGCAAATTCTATATAATTTTATGCTGATGGTCTAGATCAACTCCTGTGTAGCGTTCTGAGGAATATAAGACTGGAATCTCAACTGCAGAAAAAGCAAAGCGGGAATAAGATGGCCTACAGTGAAAATAGGAAAATTTGAATAAAGAACAGGTGGAGAGTGCATGGAATTGAAGGGAGAATGAAGGAAACTTCAGAATACTTGCCTCGTAAGGTATCAAGAAAATTCTTAATTTAGGAAGACAACCTCGTAAGAGAGCAATTTAACCTCTATTAGTGAGGACTCAGTTTGAATGTCAGTAAAAGATTTACAAGGTTCTCCCTAAATTTTCTATTAAATATAATATATTGAAGTGTTTAAACTTGGAGAGATGAATTTGTTCTTCTTGTTGACCACTTCAGAACAGATTGACAAAACATCCACCAAAATTTGTCTTGGAATATTTATCCTTCCTCAGAGAACAAGGAAGATAGATGAGATGAGGTTCAGCTCTACGTTTCTAATATTCTACATTATTTATCAGACCGAATCTATTACACTGCATGCATACGTTCATTAAAATGGCCTAGATAGACACTCTTCTGTAGTCAGTCAGTGGTGATTGCTGCCCTCGGGTTTAATTTGTCTCGGAAACAATTTGCAGACTGTTGCTAAACATTACAAAAGAGAAAGATCAGCAGTCTACATGACAGGAGCCGAGAATGGTTTCTGTAAAGAGGCAAACGGGACAGATATCCAAAGCTTTCTCAGGGTCTCACTGTTCTCCTGAGTTGTACAATTACCACTGGCACAAGTAAGGGCTCTACCGCTATATCCCTAAATTTCTATAGCTGAATTTGGCATCTTGGATTCCCTAGCCATATTTAATTTAGCCATTTAACATGTGTTTGTGGGAGACAAAGTGATTTTTTTTTAAGGCTGAATTGTGTCCTCTGTGTACAAGGAACAAAAAAATAAAGGAAGCTTGGCTGCATTAAGTAAACAAACAGTAAAATCAGATTTTAAAGTCTCAGTTGTCTCAGAGGAGAAGAGATTTAGAATGGTGGAATCCAAACTACACTTCTCTGAAGGTCTCAAGTATAGGGGTAACCAAAAAAGGGTACAGAAAAAAATACCTGTCCACACAAGAACTTTAACAGCTGTGGACTTATAGGATCATGACCCTGCAACTTGATGATTAACGAAGATTGACTGTACCTGGTGACCTGCAGAGCCACAGGAGAGTAAATGAGCCGTGAGGAGGTTACAGCAGCTGCTTACTGCATGTCCAAAGGGGCTGCAGCTCTCCCCCTGCCCCAGCTGGACTGTGAGCCCTGAAAACAGCGCTTCTGCAGCCGAAGTGTTCCACGCCCGTGTCAAAACCTCGATGTTGGCCCTTCTTCCCCGCCTGGCTGCTCCAGCACGTGCTCCTCTGCGGTACTTGGAGGCACTGCCCGTGCTGGTCAGCCTGGAGCTCCAGAGCTGTGCGGAGCAGCAGCCGCAGCCCCAGCGGGGTCCGGCCCGGAGCACGGAGTGCAGACAGGTTTAATCCGGGAAAGGTGGTGTAACTTTCACTTCACAGCTGGAAAGTCGCACTCGGAGGCTTGCAAATCAAATGTTTTACAGTCTCTAAGCCATGGAGGGAAAGTCTGATTTGGTCAGCTTCCGTTTCATTCTATCCTGGTTATACTGGAAACTTTTCTAATGTGAACGAAGCCCTTGCTTCATGCAGTGCTTTGTTTTGACTACTATCTGAACAGCAGATGTCTCCTCACGGAGGCAGAGGCTTAGGCCTGCAGTCCAAAAGCAGCATTTAGTCTCTCACCATTATTAAGGAATTTTGCCTGAGTTCTGTTCCACTGCATAACTCATTGAATGACATATGCTCCATCTGAACACAGGGAAAAGAGAGCAGCGAGTGGCATTCAAGTTTCTGCACACACAGCTTTTCCTTATCCTGCACAGCTGTTTAGCCACCCCTAGCATCTTCACTTTCTAATAAAAACACCGTGCAAACCCTTGAAACAAACATCTTTTTTCTTCTGGTTGCTACCACCCAGCCATGATACAAGGGACATCTGTATTTACCACTGCAAGCATTCTTTGAATACTTAGATGAGAATCTTACATCTGTATCCACCAAGGCAGAACAGACAGACACCACCTGAATAAACTTCATTTAATTGTGCTGATGTGGGACGAGCATGGTGAGTACTGCTTGTGTGCCACAGATACAAAACTTTAGTTATAGATAAACTTTGGAACTGCCACCTGCCAAAGAACACTGAGTTCAGATTGCAATCCATATAATGCAGCTAATTAAACAATCTTCCCTCAGCTGAGATCCATTGGGCTTTTTATTTCCCATCTATGTAGAATTTCCATTTGCTTCCTTCCCACTGCCAACTTCAAAATGCCTCTGTACTTCAGAAAAGCTTAGTGAGTTTCTCACTGTGAATTAGACATAAAGAAAAAACTCAGGCCAAATTTTTCTCATTAGCCACAGCCATAGAGATATTAACAACTGAAATGAAGAAATTAATGGTGACAAGCTTCTTTTAAAATAGATGAAGCATCACTCTCTACTTCTTAGCAGTAGCTGATCCTCCAATAGTAGCTTGTTCTTTAAAACCCCGACCTTATAAAAAAGTCCATGTTAAAAAGATTTCTCCCAAATAGGAATTTGTTTCATTTTAAGGAAGATGGAGTTAGTCCAACCTCAAAGTCAGTTATTCTAGATTTACTTATAAAATGTATGAAAACCAGACAGAGGCCTCTAAGCAGACTCAGCAGGAAAACTGGGCAATTACCTACTGAATTTGCATATCATATTTGCTATATACAAAAATATAGAAGAACTATAGGAAGAGACATTAATTTCTCTCTCCTTGCAGATCACCAAAATTGGAAATTTGGAGTATTTCCCTTAAAAAGCTTGAAACCTGAGGCAAGTGAAATCTTCCACCTAGAAGCCATTATTAAAATTACTATAGATATTATTATACATCTTGTAAATTATAATCAATATCATTCAATATTTCTAAGCCTGGAAAGTCAAACAGCAAACAATACCTCATGTGAGAATCAAACCTACCTACCTTTTTTCATAAATATGATATATAGTCTCAATTTCTAGAATTCCCTGCATGAAGTAGCTGAAAATACCCGTTTGTGAATCATCACTCTGGATTCTAATCCTTTTAATAATAAACACTTCATCTCACTGAATGTGTTCATTAAGTAAAGTACTACTGAGCATAAATAAAACAGCAGAATCTAATTTATGAATGATAAAACCGTCACTACAGCCACAGTAAACACTTTTCAGAGACATATTCTACATCTCAGTGGACAAAAATATCAAGGCAGAGACACACAAAACCCAAAATGTGAATGGAACAACTTTGATATTCGCTTTGGATAAAAAGTTCAGGTGTCCCTGGCTCTAGTTCAAAGAGGTGATGCTCATTTCTAACTGTAGGAGTGTGGGAAGGCAAGCTGAAGTCCAGGTACTGGAGCCTTGATCATTTGAACATGCTTGGGGTATAAAACACGCTATGTTGTCCTCATGTCAGCATCCACACAGATTTATGCTTACATAGACATGGTCTGCCTTCTGCTGTGCATATAAAATCTCCCTTTGAGCAAGGCAAGCAGTCAGGGATCGTGGGAAAGTTAGATCAGGGAAAGTTCTCTCACCTGGAAAGATCCTGCGTGGTCTTCCTCTTTGTCACCTTCTTTTCCTTCTTTGAGGGCAATCAGTGTGAACCCTCGAAAGTAGGCAGGAGTGGCAGCGGAAAGCGTCACTGAGATGAACAGAGAAATAACAAACACATAACCTTAATTGTGAAATCAGCCACTCACACATCGTTTCACAGTTTGAAAGGTGTGTGTTCTAAGCTGGCATTAACCAAATCTAGAGCACTGACAACAGGGAGCCAAGCCAGCCAGAATACAAAATGTTCTGTCCAAGTTTCCACATAAACTGAGAAACACTGGCACGAAATACCTCAGCTTTTTTATTTTACCCCCACTTTTTTTTAAAGAAGATTGATAATCTGCTCAGATCTACAGTACGGTTGTTTTGCTGCTGGTTGGGGTCTGGGGACACACATGTTAGGAGGTTTACCTCTTTGTGGCGGGGAGGGAGTTGTGACAGTTTTTTGTTTGTTTGTTTGGGGGAAGTTGGTAATGTGAGAGAGTATCTCCTAAATATTTAAATTGAGCTTTTTCCTGCTTTCAGCACAAAAAAAGTATTTCAGTACACAGAAAGTCTGCCTGTAATGCCAGATGACCACATTTCCTGTTCCAGCTCAGCTACCCTCGACACAGCACTCCAGCTTCTGGAAGTGGGGGATCTCAAAATATCCTTCCTCCTCTCCATCCTCAGGGCAAAACAGGACACAAGGTTAAACTCATGGCTGAGGCTGGCCTCTAAAGGCTGTGCTGCCAGCTCTGACTGCCAAACCACTCCCACACATCAGCAAACACCCTTCTTCACACACCTGTCCTGACCAGGAAGGCACCACTGGATCCACCAGCAGGGAACAGATAATGTAATGCTGACTAATCCGATTTTACCATGCTCAATATCAGAATTAAACCCCTGATGTTATGCCAGTGCAAGATAGCTTTGTGTGATCTTTCTGTTTGCCATCAGCAGCGCTCAAGCACCACCCAGCAACACTTGAGTTCACAGAGTCATAGGATATTCTGGGTTGGAAGGGACCCATAAGGATCATCAAGTCCAGCTCTTAAGGGAATGGCCCCTACAGGAATTGAACCCACGTTTTTAGCACCAGGCTCTAACCAGCTCAGATAATCTCAGGGTCATCAGCTGAGGCTCTTTTGACCACTATCAGAAAGACAGAATGAGGCAGAACTTTGGGGCAGGACTTTTAAAACTGCTAAACTCTCTTCAACAACTTATAGGAATCTTTTCCTGAAACAGATAGAAAATGGAACTCTTGCTGCTTTAAAATAGCTTTTACTTTAAGCATAATGCAGACAGTGTCGCTCGTAGGACTTTATTGTCGCACTCTCCAGCCCTGACAGGCACAATAAAAACTGAAGACCACCCACAGGTTTCAGAGCAAACTGCAACTACAAGGGCTGCTCCATAGAAGAGTATCCACAAGAGACTCCCTCTCTCACAAACAGGCAGTGAGGGGTTGAATCACATTGCTAAAACTTACAGATTGCCCTTAAAAAGATAGGGATTTCAAAATATGCCCCAGAGTTCATTTGGAACATATGGAGAGCTCTTTGATCTAGAAATGTAGTAGTGGAAAAATATAAAATAGGTTATTTGAAAATTTCTAGCATTATGCAGCTGTATTTGGGTCTAAGACTCGTGGAGTTTGTACAAATACCTAACTTTTCTGATTATATGTGGGGAAAAAAAAGGATTGGAAAGATTTATTTCAATTTTCAGCCTTTTATGTAAGTGCCATGCTTCAGCCTATAAACCTGCAAACACCTGTACAAATCTGGGGTAGTGAGTGGCATAATAGCAAGTCCCCCAACTCTCAAGATTTTCAACACGCTTTTCATTCCATGGACCTTTATAATGAGGTTAAATAT
>VYZQ01057688.1:0-32532 GCA_013400655.1 Mystacornis crossleyi | reverse complement strand
CAGAAGTAGAAACACTCAGCTACACTAAAGCACAGTATTCCGATTCAGATACAAGAAAATCATTTCCTTTTTACCAAGGAAATGTACTTCAAAATTAATAAAGAATTGCTATTTCAACCCAATATATACTTGTTCAACAAAGTATGCAATCATATTCCACTGCAAACACTGAATACATTTTCTTCCTCCAAAAGGTCCTATCTTTTTGTGGTGGTACATCCTGCTCCCCACCCCCGCACCCTTTTCATGCTGCACTGTGATCTGAGAAATGCTTGTTAGACTCAGCCTTGATGAGCAGCACCTTGGTGAACCAGTCCTGCCTCACTTACGGGATACAGCTATTTGTGAGAGCGTACTGCAAACCATATAAGGAGATGGTTCCCTTGGTAAAAGAGCATTTTGTTTTTCTCATCCTTCGGTTGCCTATCTCAGCTCACTAAATATTTCCTGGAATAATTATAACTACACAACTTCTAAAAGGGGGGGAAATGAGAAAAGAGGACTGTACTGGTTTGGGCAGGGTTACAGTTGATTTAGCTGATTTTCCTCAGTAGCTGGCATGGTGTTGTATTTCGGATTTGTCACCAAAACAGTGCTGTACAAATTGAAAAGAAAGGAATCTTGTATTTGTTTCTAGAAAATTTCAGCACATCTGATAATGAAATAATTCATTTCTAATGTTTTTTCTCAATGAATTGACACAGCAGCAAAAAGGAATATTTCTGTATTATTATAGCTTCAGCATGCATTCATTTGCAGGTATGAGCTGTATCCTTGCCTCTTCAAAGTTGGCTTTCCCAGGTTTTGTAGAATAATTCAACACAAGGATCCAGGTTATGATTATAAAATGCCCTGTCCCTAGAAAATTCACGTGCCTAAGTAGCTTTAAGTTCTTTGGTACCAGCTGTTCTCTTACTGAATTTCTGTCACCCTTTTGATCCTCAATCTGTTGCTCTAAACAATGCTCTGGTGTGGCTTTCTTCAGTAGGGAATATCAGAGAACCCACAGCTTCGTCTTGTTTCCACGCCCTTCCAAGAATGGCATGTCTGTAGGTTTTTTCCATAGGAAAAAGTGCAAAGCAATTTGATTGCAGAGTTGGTTCAATTTGCTTCTTTGAAAGCTGATTTTTTTTTTTTTTTAACTTTTTTGGTAACCCAAAATACCCCCTTTTTCCAAAGTCGCTGGTTTGGTGANCAAAGGTGCATGTTTAGTGAAGTATAAGATTACAGACAAACAGTTTCCACATCTCTACTCCCTAAACCTGCAGCAAGAACACCACTCTGGACTGGAAAACACCTCACTGATATCGTTGCCATGGCAAAGCTTAATACAAGTTTAGAGACTGGGCATGCAGCCAAGAAGAAAATGAGGAGAGCTGACACATGACATTTCCCCTTTTGTTTTTTTATACAGTTTGCTTTCTGCAGCTCTTCTCAAGAGCACAAGAAATGTTTCAGCCTCAATTATCTCCACAGGAACTTCATTTTTTCCCCCCTTTCTTTTTTTGCTCTAAGAGTAGCCAGAGCTATTGTGACTTCTTGTGATTTTTTTTCCNTGGTGTGGCTTTCTTCAGTAGGGAATATCAGAGAACCCACAGCTTCGTCTTGTTTCCACGCCCTTCCAAGAATGGCATGTCTGTAGGTTTTTTCCATAGGAAAAAGTGCAAAGCAATTTGATTGCAGAGTTGGTTCAATTTGCTTCTTTGAAAGCTGATTTTTTTTTTTTTTAACCTTTCTGGTCACCCAGAATAGCCACTTATTCCAAAGGTGCATGTTTAGTGAAGTATAAGATTACAGACAAACAGTTTCCACATCTCTACTCCCTAAACCTGCAGCAAGAACACCACTCTGGACTGGAAAACACCTCAACATGAACTTTTCCCTGGTCAAAGGAGTAATGGTAGCACAGCAGCCATGTGGTTGTGAAAATTCAATGATATATGGGCATAGCAAAGAAACAGTATTCCATTCATGTTTTTAATGACAAAATGCAGGGAACTATNTATACAGTTTGCTTTCTGCAGCTCTTCTCAAGAGCACAAGAAATGTTTCAGCTTCAATTATCTCCACAGGAACTTCATTTTTCCCCCCTTTCTTTTTTTGCTCTAAGAGTAGCCAGAGCTATTGTGACTTCTTGTGATTTTTTTTCCTTCAATTCCCAAAGAATTACATATGCATTTATTGCAAATAATTCCTACAAAGATTGTTGGTATATATGCTGTTGATTTCCTTTTTATTACGGGAAACTGGACTGGAAGTTGGGAACACAAACCTAATGGCTTCCCTTCAACACAGTTTAATTTGATCGCCAATAAGGACAACATTTTCAGGGGAAAAAAAAAAAGGTACCAGTCTATTGTAAAACAGATTTTGTTTGTTTGTTTGTTTATCATTCTAAACAGAGTGATTCACTTACTGTATCACTGTTTAAGCCCCATCATCTTCAGCCAGTGTTGGGCAAGGTTGGTATAATCTGATTCAGCAATTGCATCCAGGTAACTTCAACATAAACTGTATAGTAAAATTCAAGTAGATTTAAATATAGAGACTCCCTATAAATATAGAGCCTCAAACACCTCTGATCCTTTATATTGTGAGCTTGGCCAAGGCCATCACTCTAAAGGGGATTCTGGCTGGCACAAGGAGTTTGTGACTGCCAGCACAGTTCTAGAGCAGCCCTGGCCCGAGTGGGGACAAAGGCTGCCTTCCCTCAGTGCTGCTGAACGCTTGCCACAGTCCTGCTGTGCTTTCGGCTGTGTTCTACAGCTGAGCCCAGCTTCCTCTTCTACTTTCTAGCCCCAAGATGTCCCAGCAGAACTTTAGCAGTCACAGGAGCACAGCCTGCAGAATTCTACACCTTCTGCATGTCTGAGTCCTGTTGGCATTCTGCCACAATTCAAGAAAAGTTCTCTCCCTTGGATGGCAATGATGCTCAAGGTTAAACACATCTAAAATCAAAGCCCTGGTCGGCTATAACAGAGAGAAAATTGAACTTAGCGCCTGGCAACCATAGCCTGGTCATACATCTTTATTATTCCAAAACAAGCAATTCCAGAAAACTACTTCTTTCGAATACACTGATGTTTTCATTTTATTCAGACTCCAAAATGAAACTGTCTTTTACAACAATTAAAACTTTGTCTCCCAACTAATTTTAAGAAATCCACTACAAAATAACTTCATGGCAAAAAGGACAGTTTTGAGTATCTGTACCTTCTCTGAGTATCAGTAATTAGTTGGAGGCCTAGATTTCTAAACTTTTTCATAAGCTGTAGTCTATCAGACATGCCCCTTAGCAGGATTTGTAGCAAACAAGTAAGCCCTTGGTGAAATGTTCTAAAACTCAGAAATACTTTAAACTCATACCCTTAATGAAATAAAATTTTGAGGAAGAAAAGTAATCAGTAGGCTAGTGCACAGCAAGAAAATTGTACAGCAGGCATAAGGTGGACAATCCTTTGAAACGATGTGAGCTATCAGCAGCAATATTAAATTAGGAGGAAATAAAATAAAAACATGAGATACTTATTCATGATCTTGAGCTTATAAACAAGGGCTGGCAGTCATCATCCTTAATTACAAGGACAGCCATTCTCCCTGTCACACGGAAGCAATCACTTATTGGCAAAAGCACCGTTAGGGATGCTACGAGGAGTAACTGCCACAGGCAGGCATTTCTGACTAGATCAGAAATTTTTTAATATGAATGGTTACAGTGTTCAGCTGAAATGACCAAATGTGGACCAGGTTGAAATAAAGGACCCTAAAACCTGATGGCTTTATGAATATAATGAAAACTCTGTGTGGCAGTACAGGACGGTTTACAACTGCTGCAATCTATTTAGCCATCTGTCCAGCAAAAAGTCAATGTAATTAACAGCTTAAAGACACACACTGACATGGAAAAGTAGAGACAAGACTTCACATAAAAGAAGAGAATCTAAATCAAGAAAATAAATACTTCGATTCCAGAGATAACACCATTAATTTCTTCCAGAAACACAGATCTATTTCCATATAAAATGCTGTAGAAAAATGTTACTGTAACCCTTAAACAGATGTTTCAGCCATGTTAAAACACCAAGGATGTCAAGCTTTAAGACCTGGTTCTGGGATATTAGATCATATTAAGAAGATTACAGTCATGCACACAGAACCACATTTGATCAGACACCAAAACCATTCAAGAAGCAACTCTAAGAAGTCAACTCTTCCACCCTTTCATCCTCGCTTTTAGGTTGCCAACTTGAAAACATCAATTTTATTTTTAATATATGATTAATTGCATAGAATTGGGAGAACACAAAGAAGGTGATCACGAGAAATGCTAAAAAAAATAAACAGCATTTAAAGGACAAAATTCTAACAAACTGGGATGGCTAGAGGCCAAGAAAAGGCAATTGTTTGGGTGAGGAACACACGTAGCTGAATCTGCAAGGAAATGCCAGAGGTTTCCAAACCAGCAATGGTCTATGGAAAGCTCCTCAGAGTCATGGTTTCAGTTCTCCTGCTTTTGCTACCTGTAGCAAACTCCTGCTCCCAAATACCTGACAGGTATTCTGCCATGCCCAGATCTTGGGCGTGCATTTATCGAAAACCTGCACATGGCTTTCAAGCACAGCACATCACATCAAGTGCAGTGGCACCTGAGAATTGCTGCTGCTTTGAAACCCCCAGCAACATCACTTTGTCTGTGCTGGAAACATCCAAACTGGATGGCCACAGACCTCTAGAAATGCTAAGCAAAGCTCTGCCATCCAAAAACCTACCAAGGTAGAAAAAGCAGTCAGATCCAGGCAAAATGGCAGCCTTAACTTAAATGAAAATGCATGTACTAGAATATTATTTTCATATTAGCAGTTGCCAAATGGATGTTTCCTTGGATCTTTTAAGCTTAAATCTCATTGTCTTAAAAACAATGTGGGACCAACCATACAACTTGCTGCCACACCATGCTCAGAACAAGTGCTACGCTGATTTGCCATGCTGGGGATCCAACATTCACACCCTCAGGGACAAATGAGTGTCACCAACCCAGCAAACCACTTGGGGTGCAGCAAAGAAGTGAATCTTGCTCTTTTTCTCTTTTGGAAGCATTGCATCTGTCAAAAATCCAGAAAGGTGGCAGCTTAAGTAAGAGCAACTCTGAAGCTTCGGATGAGCATATGTGGGAGCAAGTTCCAGACAAACAAAAACATTCACTGCTCAGTGATTACAAGCACTAATACCCAGTTTAAGTTTTTCTTCTTAAAGAAATTCTATACCTATTGAAAATATTAGACTGCCTAAACTTAATCCTTACTTGGTAGAAATCTGTATAGCTTTACTGAACTTAGCACAAGTACACCGATTTTTCTCTGGCCAAAGATCTAAATGCAAGTTGCACACAAGTAAGTTCTGTGAAATTTCATAGGAATTAGGCACACAGAATTCTACAAAATTCATTTAGAAAGCCCTAGAGATGGAGAATGACTAAGAATCTCGACATAGAATTTTTGATCTATCCTTAGGAAGAAGCAGTTCTCAAATGAACTACTGTTCTGCTACAAAAGATGAAAAAAAAATCTAAACTCGATCCTTCTTCATGAAAAGGTTTTAGCAACCCCATGAGGCAAGTAGAAATAGGTTAAATTCTTACTGAGTGAGAAATATGTGGGTCTCCATAACCTACAGCTGTTACTGATGATGAAATATCTGCCAGGTGCCATAATCAAAGAAAAAGTAACTGAACTAGTTAAAATACCACAGTTAAGGAATGACTCCCTGTCAAAGCATATTTAATTTCAGGTAGCGTTTCTCCAATTGGGAAGATAGACAACCATTCCAAAGACAAACCTCAAATTATAATTTTCTCACTTAGTGGATTTATGTGATTTAACATGCAGTCATTTTCTCATTAAGACCTAAATATAAAGTACTTGAACAAGTGATTGCTGCATTCAAACCATTAGAGAGCATTTCTTTCACAGTGCTCCTGCCTGTGGTACCCAGAACATGTAAGGATTTGCTTTTAAAAGCAAACTTGCTGTAGGAGTCAGGCATCCTCAAGCTACTTCACACATGCAGCTGCTGTAGGAAACAGCCCCTGGGGCCTGCACAGGTCAGACATTAAAGCCAGTCAGCTTTTCTACAGCCTCCTCCCCTGCAAGCAAGGCCACCCTGCTGCACATATCCCATCTAAGCCTTTTAAAACCTTGATCTTCAGTCCCTTAGACCTTCTCTTGTTCCCTCAGAGTTCTGGGTTATCAGATGACCCCGGAGCAATAATTACCCCCCCAATCGCACATATCCGGAGCCAAGGACATGGTCACTGCCAAGTGGCCTTGCAGCCTTCCCCAGGGCAGCTGCAAACAGCTCTATGAGCAGTATGCACACACTTCCACAGCTGAAGGAAGAGAACAGTGATTGTCAAAGCCTGCTGGTTAGCTAACACCAGACAGGTAACAAGTGATACCATTTACAGCAAAAAAAATCCCCCAAAACAACAACAAAACAAACAAACAAACAAAAAAAAACACCAAACAAACAAAAATGCAAAACAAAACCCCCAACGATTCCATTTCAAGAAAGAATTGTTCTGCCTTACAAAAATGGTCACACATTAAAAAACTGGATTTACAGAGGCAGTAGTTTGTCTCATATCAATGGATTCTAAGTGCATTTTAGATACTAAAAAGATATCAGAGATAGTTAAGATTTTTTAATTTACAGTTTATAGGCTCCACATGGTTTACTTGTTAATCTATCAAAATACCATCTTGCACACCCAACCTCAAAACTGCCCTTCTCAAAAGTCACAAAACAGTATAGCTTTCAGTGAAAACTTGCAGAAAGCTAATATCTAGATCTCTTTAAATATAGGTGAATTCTCAATTTTCATTTGCTACAGTAAGGCATGAGAGACACAGGCTGGATCATGCTGCTTGTGAAAACCAGAACACTCCCTGAATTTTTACAGAGCTTTCAGGCATGCCCGAATATTTCTGGCATACTGTGAACAAAGTTTGAGAAATGACATAAAATGAAGATGCTTTTAGGAATATCATTTCTGTTCCTCATATTGCACAAGGGCATACAAAATGATGCCACATAGATCCAGCCATAGTTTCTAATGATGGCAATGCAAAATCAATTTCAGGGGGTTCCTAAACAATGTATCTTTAATAGATTTCATCAAAATGATGGATATTCACTTGTCAGAGCAACCTAGGTGACACTGGGTTTTGGGGTGGAAGAGAAGAGTACACCACCACGAAAAGCAGAAGATCCAAACACACCAAGGCACTGAAAACTAGCAACTGTAATTAGAAGTCCAATCCTACTCTACTTAGCTGACCAATCATAATGAAAACACAACTGAGACAGGCACTCTGAGTACTTGCACTCAACTATCTAAAATTACCTGTTAAAAAAACCTATTCATTAGTGACCACTGTGTTACAAGAGGGTTTTCAGAAGCTGGCAAAGAGTGCATGAACTAAAAATTCTTTCCTAATTAGAATCCATGAAATATTTGTACAGCTCTATTCTCTAATAAATAACAAATCTCATGTTGAAAGGCTTTCTTCCCCTCATTCCCAGCACAAGGAGATATGGTATTTCAACGCTGTTATCAATAGGGAGCCATAACAAATATCTACTGAATAAATCACATACTCTTCCACATATAGAGAAAGGCTATTAGTGAACCAAACATTGAGACACCTCTTGACAACAGTAACTAAGAACACAGCCACACTCCTCAGCTTTCCATTTGCTTCCCATTTCTTTTTGACCTGTTTAGTATTTGTGAAAATACCCTAAAACTTTAGGAGTGTCCAAATTGTCCAAGGATTTAGAATTTCATAGAATAGAATGCTATATTATTCTGGTACTTGTATCCTTTTAAGTAAAAGTTATGACTTCACAGCACAATAAAAGTTTATCCTTGAGGTGGGGTCACAGAAACAACCGACCCAACAAATGTGTTTGCAGGTTATAGGAAATGCCAGGAACAATCTGAAGAGCATGTAATGGGTGTTAGAAATGGGAAAGTTGCTTGTGCTTGGGTCTTTTTTTTCTTACCCCACAAAATTACTTCAATGACAAAAAAATCCCTGCTGTTGAGAACAAAAAACTAAGAAGTCAATAGTCATACAGTCAAAGCAACAAAAATCCTCAGGTTTAGAGTATTAGTATGGCCCTGGAAAGAGCCAGCCCACAGCTGAGATCAGCTAACCACTGACTCTGCAATCAACAAATTATTAAACTGCTCTTACTGGTTTTTCCCTGAACTTACTCAAGGCACTGCTAATTTTTTTATCTTTACTTTAGAAAACAAGAACTCCCCATACCAGGGACTTTGTTTCTTCACAGAAAGCAGTCTCTACATAAAAGTTCCATAGAAGAGATTTTTTTTAAAGCACTTCACAAACAAGGTCTCCCTACAAAATCCTTACTTCTCCTTGTGTGAACAATCCAAACAAGCATAATATCCTCTCTGAGAAAGGCAGAAGAAACCTGCATGCCTTACCTCTGCAAATTATGCAAGCACCAACACAATCCCCCTCAGGACTACTCCAACAGTAATGGGCTATGTTGAAGCCACATCAAAAGCCAGAATACGTTTCTTCTTCAAATCATGTAGCACACATTCTGCACACTGTGCCCAGTCACAAATGCAGAAAAATAAGGGTCACTTTCTAGTGTTGCAGCTAACTTAACTATGATTCAAAGAGCTCACTGAGGTCAAAGGGGGGAAAAAGACTTGGCATAAATCCCAATAACTCCACTGAGTTATGCATGAACACAGTTCTTCAGGCGGATTATCTGCCACAACTCTGCCTCTCAAGCTCCTCTTGGAGTATACTAAATTACCTCATAAAATTACCATGAACTATCAGCTGTGATGGTTTAGACTCACATCTGCTACCACCGCATAGTACTCCACATCCTACTACAAGTAACTCAGACTGCAGGTACCTCTAGGCTGGCTGCTGCTCCTTAGCTGTGGCAACCCAGGCAGGAGAAATCCATTTGCAATTGTTTATAACCACAGTCATCACCACAACACTGCAGCACTCATGTTCAGCTGGAGTCAGGCTGAAATAATGTTCTTTACCCTGTAGGGTTGAAATAAAAATTTTCAGAAGAATAACACAACAGGAGCGCATACCAAGCTACTGCTAATGGAGCGGCTGAAAGGGGTCACAGAAAAGTCCTCCAGATCAAAGAACAGAATGACACTTGTAAGACAGCCAAGAACAAATCAAAATGAGACAGGCAGACTTCTGGCAAGGATGAAGCTGCTGGTCAATATTAGAGGGCATCGATAGAACCCCCTCCCAGATGAGAGCCACAATACACAGGTCAGTAAGGACAGACTCACAAACTGATGGGGGTGGGGAGAGCTACTACTGCAACCACTACTCCAGTTCTTAGATGAACACAAGAGCCAGAGGCAGTCTAAAACCTAGGAAACATTGGTTTGTGCATCCTGGGACTAGTTCCACTGCACAGTGGGGCTGGGTGGGAGCATTTCATAGCACTGCACGCTTCCACAGTATGAAACACATGCCACAGGACTTTGTCCCAGCATTTTAGTAAGCATTTCATAACATCTAACGGGGTTTTTCATGTTGCACAACATATTAAGAAGAGGTTATTTTGGGAGAATATGATATAACAGTGATTTCCATTCACTGAATTCACAAAAATAGAGAGGTATTAGCGTGGTAGGAATATGAGGCAGACACTTAGCCCTGTTCTGTTTTAAACCATTTATTGTAGAATTATATTTTACCATATTTCCCCAAGACATAAAATGGAATTTTAAGAAATGATGTTATATAATGGTGATAACACTGCAAAGCAGAACTGCCCTGCCACTTGCTCTAGACTAGATCATGGTGCTTTTTCTGTACCTCAGGGGAACTACTCTGGCAAATTATTTTGTTCTGTATGTTTTTGAGCTCTTTTTTATTTCTAAACAACCAATCTTCTGATTTCCTTAATATACAAAAAAAATTAATAAATTCTTCAAAATAGGTACCTACGCTATTGCCAATGTCATTAAGGCAAACTGAGCCCTTCCTACACTTCGCAAGCTCCCCCAAGCCCCGCTGCCCTTCTCAGTGCCAGGCTCTCCTGAACAGCCACACGCAAGCATATGAATGCATAGCATATAAAGACATTAGGGGTAAATCTTATTTCAAATACAAGCCGTGAGAGAAGAGGTATTAAAGAACAAAATCTTTAGTCTCAACACTGGAAAAAGTCCAAAGGGGTGGTAGTTCAAATTAAAGATTTTTTTTCTTAATCTGTGCTGGAAATTGGAAAGAATAACAACCATCTGCTACTTTCAGTTCTCTTGTGGACACTGTATTGAATGATGCAATGTTTTGCCTTTCAGAGCTTCAAAAACTGTGCAGGAATCTGCAGGGGAAGCTGAGAGAAGGAAGGACAAAACGAGACTGAAGAGAGCCCCAAAATCTGAGGTCCAGACAGCTCAGCGAGGGAGCTTGGACCTGCCAAGAAGGCAGTGAAGCGACGCAGCAGGACCCCACCAGAGCCACAGAGCAAACAGCCCGACTGCTCATCAGCTCTCTGCAGAGAGCCTTCCTCTGAGCCAGGACTGGGTGGAAAATAACAGCAAGAAGGAGCTCAGGAACAAAAAGACCACTTGGCTCGAGACCATGCTCCAGGCAGAGGGACTCTGCTTCTCCAAGAGCAGCTTGCTGCCGCCCCTCAGCGCTGGAGGCAGCTGGCCCCAGCGAGTTCCTGCCTCCCGCAAGCCCCTGGCACTGCCCAGAGCCCCTCCGGTGCCTCGAGCTACGCGTTGGTGCTCACTGCCACAGCTGCCCCACATTCCTGCAGCAGGCCAACCTGAAAGCAAGTGGCACAGTGGAAACGTTTTTCCACAGCTTTTTCTTTCCAAGCACTGGCATATTCCTATACTGAGTACCTAAATGTGAACTCCCCTACTATTTATTTCCAACTTCCATCATTTTAACTGCTGTTGATTTGACTCAAATATTTGGGCTTTTGCCCCAAAACACTCAAAAAAGATGTAATAATTCCATTCAGTAAAGCTAAAGAACAAATACTAGTAACTTAAGTGTATTTGTATAGGTGCATATACATACATATGTATCTGTAATTATGAAAATGTGCCAAGGTTTCATTCAAGTTCCACAATAATCAGACTTCCCAAAATCAGCTGAACTTTGCTCAAACACAAAACAACTCATGGAAACTCATTAAACTATATTTATAAGTATTCCACAGCATCATTCTTGACACTTCAATAACTAGTTCTGATATTCCATGGAAACACTGAAGAAAAATGCTCAAATTAATAGTCATTAGAACTCAGTTTAAAACACTTCTAAACAAATAAGTTGATTTTACTTAAAGATTTCATTTGTTTTGGGAAAAATAGCCATTGAGAATTCAGCAGATGACATCCCCATTATCTTTTCAACTTTAGTAACATTTTATTACAAAACAAACGGAGTATAAAAAGTTGAAGTCAAAATTCTAATAAACTCACAAGCTCTGTACAAAGAAAAGGTTGTAGAAAATAGCTCACATACCAAACATGAAAATACAACTTCAATAGGTAACAAAAACAATTGTGGTTTCACAAAAATACTCAAGAAATAATACTCCAAAATGCTTTCATGAAACATTCCTGTTTACATCAGACAACTTTATAAAGCACTAAAAAATACATAGCCATGACTCCAGAAGTCACTAAAATCAGCTCCTGTACTCATGGCAAGTGTCCTCAGCAGTTTTGACAAAGCTGTCTCAGCATCTGCTTACAGAGACCTCACCTCTCCAACCCTTAATTCCTCTCACAAGCCAAAAACCCCCTCCTCCAAACCCCTACCATATTATTATTATTATCATCATTATTATTATTATTCTACAGCTGCTTATACACTCACCCAATTTGTTTCTGTGATTGAAATCAGCAGCAAGCAATTAAGACTAATGATGAAAAGGTGATCAGAGCCTCTCAGAATAACAAGGGCCATGACCAATGCTCTCACCCGTGGCAACTGGGGAAAACAAACAAAAAAAACCCCAAGACCATGCTGGACCCCCAGCATCACAAGCCTTTCTTCATGAAGAATCCAGCTTTTGATCATGGAGAACTTTATTTTTACTGCTCAGAAGCTGGAGCTTCACTGACTTTCACAGGGCAGCAGGGGCTAGCTCACTAAACACCAAAGAGCGGCCAACAGTTCCCAGCCAGAACCTGCATGAAGCAGTGGGGCTCCCACAGGACCCCATGGGCAGCCAGCCACAGCAGCCGTGGGCTGGGCAGGTCCATGTGCTCCAGGGTGCGTTGTCAGACACCTTGGATCAGGTGTCTGTGGTGGGCACTGGCAGCAGGGATGGCCACTGTGAGTGGAGGCTGGGGCTGATTCCATCTGGCTCCATGACAGCCCCTCAGCCAGGCACTGCTAGCTCGAAGAGAAAGCTGGTGGTGCCTCTGAAAAAGAAAAAGAAAAACAAAACATTTAAGGGCAAAACTCTGCCAGGCAGCAAGCACGAAGTGTAAGAAAAAGCCCTGCAATCACCAAGGTCAGAGAAGGAGGAAAAGACAAGAAGGTCCTCCAGGCATCCAAAGGGCACAGAGCCCACAGAAGAGCCCACACTGGAGCCGGTGGAGAGGCCCTGGAGGAAACCACAGCCTGTAGAGAGCCCATGCAGGAGCAGGGAGATGAGTGAGGATGAAGGAGCAACAGATAGGAGCTGTTATGAAGTGACCACGATCCCCCATCCCCTCTCCATCACTCACTGTGTTATTTAATTTCCTGTGTTTGTCACCATCTGAATCTAATTTAATTGGCAATAAATTATTTTCCCCCTAACTGAATCTGTTTTTCCTGTGACGGTAGTTGGTAAGTGATCTGGTTTTTGTCTCAACCTACAAGATTTTTATTTTGCCCTCTCACCCTGCCCTGTTGGCAGGGAGAGTGAGTGGGCAGCTTAGGTGGGCATTTGGCTGCAGTACACAGTCAACCCACCACACATCTCCAGCCAGTGATCTTGATGACCTGACCTTCCACAGCCTCCACCACTTTGCAGTAGTTCTGCAGAGCTGAACATTTGCTGGAAACCCCTCCAGTGCTATGCGGTACTTATTTCATGGATCCAGGTGCAAAGCACAGTGAGGAGGACAGATGGCTAACATTGTCTCTTCCCCCTGCCCCACCTGAACTTCCTGTGGGGGTGGTAGGGCAACTACCAGGGCTGCTGCAAAAACGGTTGTGTAGTGCTGACAAAGGGGTTGCCTGACAAAATCTTGGACATCTCTCAGTGGAATCTCAAGTGTGGAATTACACATCCACAAGCCTCTGTATGTGCCTGCATTTGCCTCGGGAGTCTTGCATCACATTGTTTTGGTCACACAGAAAGCAGGACCAGCCAGTCAATAAAAATCCCAGAGCTAGGGTTCAAGGGATAACAAAGGAGGAATAACATGAATTTATGAGATTCCAGCATATGCAGCTACTACAGCTTGCAGATGGTTTCTAGTGGATATAGGGAATAACGTAATCCACAAACATCAGAAGGATATGACACCAATTAGGAATATCAAACACTTAATACAGGAAGCCTTAAAGTCTGAAAACAAGTACTGTAGTAGGGCTGGGGTTTGTTTGCTTCTGCCCACATGTATTGTCATCTGTCTGCACAAGCCACAGGAATTCAATGCAAAGCAGACTGCCAAGTTCCAGCAGCTTTGGAAACCCACACTTCTCTTTCCTCATGCATGGACAATTCATTGAGCTGCACTTAGGATGCTGAGCCAAATTCAGTGTGTCAGGGGGGCAACTGGTTGAAATGATATCTCAAATTTAAATGTTATTTAAGCCATCAAAACAAGGATGCTTAGGAAATTAAAAAGTTAGTTCAAAAATGTATCCATAGCTCTAACTTCAAATGTATCTAGAATCACAGTTTTCAAAGTGGACATAAAGAAATACTCAGCTATACATACGTCATTCCTCACAAATACCTGTGAAATCCAGCCTAAAAAAACTTTCAAGAAAGAAGCTACACCACCTTTCCATGGGTGGTAAGTTTCCTCTGTACTTAGAAAGAAATGGTGTTCTGGATAGAAGCCTGAGCCAATTAAAAATGATAAAAGAAAACAGTGAACACTCACACTCGTTGTACAAAAAAAGGATAATGGAGCATCACTGAAAACCCCTACACAGGAGGAATCATCCTGACACAAAGATGCTTTACTAGTTAGTTCAACTATTATTGAACCCAGATTATACTTACCCTTCTTCCTGTGGTATTTATTGATATCCTGCACCCTGACCCATTCCTAAACTTTAACCTTTCCTTGAAAGTACCAGTAGGTCTTATTCGACCCAGTTATCTCCATCTCAGCCATGGGCAAAGATGGCTTGCTTCACTTGATGTCATTCTCATTTATCTTTGCATTCCCATTAGCCCTCAGAAAGGCTCACGGGGCAGCCCCTGGCAAATTGCTCAATCTTTCCTCTTCCTCATGCCAACATTTTAAAGGTTCCCTTTGGTCTTAGCTGCAAGTCTACGATGAATAAACCTCACCAGACCAGCAAAGGCTACAAAAACAAATCACAAATTTTATCATTGCTTCACTGTCCTCAAGGACCCTTGGCATTCTGTGGAGTCCCTCTTCTTATAGGGACTCATTCAGCTCCAGTTAGTTTATATTCCCAGCCCTGTTCAGGATAGCCCCGAATTCTTGCAGAAGGTCACATAAACATAAGCACACTTGTTAAAAAGAAATATATATTTACACACACACAACTTGATCTCATTCTTTAGTTATAAATAACATGTCTTGTCTTCCCTGACTAAAGTAACACACTTTTCAACATCTTTAAAATAAGCCAAATTACAGCCCTGACCCAAATACCCTCTTTTTTAATAGCCATATTATATTTCTGTTGTGAATACTTTGCTTAGGTGAAATTATCTTCAATTTAACTTGCACTATACTTATGAAGTCATACAGTGGTATTTTTGCCTTATGCTTCAGATATTGAAGCAAGGAGATTAGATGGATAAAGGCATATTTCAGCCTCTAGTGATCTGATTTATACTTGGATATATTATTATTTTTAGCTATACAGATTCATAAGTATTCTGAAAAATCAAATTAGAAACTGATACTAGATTTAGGAGAAACTAGAAGAAACTTATTGCACCAATATGAGAAATAAAATACCCTAAATCCAACAGAGATGCCAAAGGAGCAGAGGCATTAAAGCAATTGGATATATAGAACTTCTTTACTGATAAGATTTTACAGTTTTAAAATGTAAAAATTTTTCCTCTGTCTTTTGTCATCAATATTCTGCATCTGTCTTCTGCAATTTATATATGCTAAATGCTTCTTTGTGTTCCTAAAGTGAAAAGAGCTTAAGAGACATTTTCCTGAGATCTTGATTTCTAATAAATGTGGGGTTATATGTTGACGAGCTAACTAAGCGGAAGCAGATACTAGGTCTGAAGATAAAGGTGTGAGCGCAGGCAAGGTGAAGAGGGGAACTGGGGATGGCAGCAGGGCCCATCCCACAGCACCTGACATAGAGAGCAGGGCAGCTCTGGAGATGGCAGCCAGCTTTAACCAGGATCTTCATCCATCAAGTGGGTTCAGGGTGATGAGGCAAGTCTGAGGCCAGGCTTGGTGGTCAGTGGACACAGTCTAGAGATTTCCAGACAGTCCCACAGTGACAGCACAGCCCTACCACCAAGCCAGGAATCCCGTGTATGGGTCAGAGTCCATGGACAAGGACAAGCTGTGCCTAAGCTGGAGAGCAGCAATCTGGAAGCACTGTTTAAACAGGCATTGGTGGCTCAGGGTTGAGTTTAAATCCTGCTACTGGGGTGGGAGGCCCCAGTAAGGCTGGTCAGGGCTGTTGTCAGTAATCCAGGACACGTGACAGAAGCTTCGTTGAAATCAGTGGGATGCTGCCCTGTTAAAGTTTGCTGTTGGAAGAAGCGTGTCGCTCACCCCGAAGAACTACAGCTGGTGATGAACAAATTTTAAGGTGTTATCAGTGCTCTATTCATCATGGTATCATTACAGGGAAATCAGAAAATTAATCTTTAGTGAATGAGGAGCAAATTTAATTGCTATATCTCTCAGTCTCTCTAAATCCTCTCTCCATGACAATTTAGTTGGGTTTTAGTACATAGGATTTCCATCCACCCCCTCACCTACCACCACCACCCCTCCCAGTGCATGTGTGGAGAGAATTTGCGTGAAGGACAGCACAGCTCTCAGTAAAAAGTAAAGGTGAAAGGAACTGGCTCTTTCTAACAGGACAAGTTTCCGTTATGTTCATTCTACACCACTACTCAATGTGTCTTATAAATCAGACAGGTGATTTTCTTATCGAGACTTTTAGAATGAAGCCTAGATTGTGCTTGTGTATAAATGGAAAAAAGAAAAAAAACTCACAAGTCATCTCAACCCAAGGAGAATCAATCTCTTCCAGAATCAATGAGGTCTCTACAAAGGCAATTGTTTTACAGCAACCAGAGAACCAATGAAATTCAGAGAAAGTTCCTTCTGGCAGATGTGTCTAATAAACACAGCTCCCATATATGTTCAGATGGCTGAAGCTGTTTATACAGCCTTCCATCCGAGCAATATCTCCATTATTGTTTTATCTTTTAGTTGTTGTGCTTGGCTCTTGTGCTTGGCTTATTTTCAACTGGTTTAAATTTAAAAAAAAATTGCAGAACAAAAAGACAAATGTTACACAGTCACAATTCAATCCATAGTGATTCCTGCAGTGTTTCTAGCAAATCATGCATTTATAACAGTGACCTGAGCTATCGCACGGGGCCCAGAGGAGAAAGGTCACCTTCTTACTGAGAGAGTTGAATGTTTTCTGCACCCTGCTGTTGGAGCCATTTGGAGAGACTGCAGATGGTGAGCTACCACAGTAAAGAGGAATAATTCCAAAACCTAGTTCAAAACTCTTTTAGCACAAAAAGCCTATCCTTAATCTCTTGCATAGATTGATTTAATTTGAGCATAACAGGGTCTGACCTTTAAAATACCTTTTAAAATTAATTTTCTTCCCATTTCCAACACTTAAATTTCCACAGCAGACAAACTCTAGAAGGAGAAGTCTAACCTATACAAGCATTAGCATCACCCATCTTTTTTAATCTGTAAAGTCTGGAACAATTAACTCAGAGTAACAGTTTGTTTCACAGTGGTTTGGAAATGACACAGTGTGCAGAAGGTTTCACAGCTCATCAGTTTTAGAACATTTTCCAAACAGGTGCTTGTGATTTAAGATCAATTTTAATCTAACTCATGCATGTTTTCTAATGAAGTCAAATAGTGACATAATAATTTAAAAGATATTTTAAATTCCCAATTAGGAAACCAGTAGCAAATCTAAAAACTCTAACACATTTTCAACAATTCTTTCTTTAGTGCTTTTGGCTTAACACCAAAGGCAGATTTTTATTTATCTTCAAAACACTGTTGTGTCTGAAAGTAAAGTGTCACAAATGGAAGAAAGATAATTTTAGCTGGATGTGTAAATCAGTTTGTTTTCTGCAATTTTATAGCATTTGGAGAATACATTTGGAAGTTATGCATAGCATTTTTTAATAGACTGTATATTAGCAGCACACTTCTGAGTGAAACTGGCATTTTTCCTGTTTCAATTTCACACTTATTATTTGTCAGTTGTATTTTAGCATGTCCATACTCCTATCTCAAGTTAGCACAATGCAAGCAAATTGTCTGCATGCAAAATTCAGTGCAATGTTGTCCTAGTTTTAACACATTTGGAGGACAGATATAACAAATGACTCAGAGATATTCTGAGTAGTGGTAAACAGAAGATAACTGCTAGTCGTGAACAAAGCCATTATTTCCCTGTTCCCCTATAAGTTGATTTAAAAATTAAAACTGGATAATTATTATACTGACTCTTTTGTCAATGTCATGAAACATGGTGTTAAGACAATAGCAGGCATTTCTCAAAAACCATGCTAATCCTATTTTTTTCCTGTCAGTTTATGTTCAAAACAACTATATACTTGAGTTCTCAGTTATGGAATTTATTAGTATCTATGCAAGTCAACAGTGCTTGTTTCCATGTGGGTAAAGGGGCCACAAAGCCTATACCTCTGTCTTTTAGAGCATGCCCTGCAAAAGACTTATCTCCTTTAACACCCATGTATGAAGAGATGTTGAGGCTCTGGTATAAATGGGTTCCTGACCAATGCAGACCTGTGATATAGCTTAAACAGCCACATCTGTTGCAGTGATTAAAATCATCCTGCAGCAACAGTCACACAACATTTGGCTGTGAAATGCTCAGTAACATCAAGAGAAAACCTCTGGGATGTTGAAAAATGGAGTGGTGGTGCTTGTGAGGCAGTGGGGTTCGAGCTGCTGTGTGCTGCCCAGCCTTAAATTAAGAGCTGATACAAGTTTCAAAAACGAGTTATGGCCATTTCCTCTTTCTATCCCCCAAGGCAAGGGTTCTGTGGGAATATTTAACTTGCATATTGGAGCAGAGGAGCAAAGATTGTCAGAGTGTTTGTGTTTGACTTTCTAGCATGTCAAGTTGAAGAATAGATGTAAGAAAACAGGAAAAGGCTAAAAAGCAACTGATAAATGACGTAAGTTAAAAAAAATCTCATGGACCTGGATAAAAATGGCAGCCTTTGCCCCTTAGGCTTGTGCCTCCAGACTAACCTAACAGAACTAGGGAAGCAAAGTTACTAGGAAGAGGTGAGCTGATAGGCATGGCCCTGCAAGAATTATGATCAATTAAATCTGAGATGTAGTCTACCTGGTTTCAAGTTACCATACAAATCCCAAGTGGGAAAGATTTCCCTGGGAGATTAAGTTGGGCTCACAAACATTTCAGGAGACTGGAGGATCCATTGCAATGGATTGTTACTTCAGCACTGTGGAATTAACTAGCTCTGTGTAATTCTTCCTTTCAAACGTGTTCTTGCAAACTGGGCATTCCTTCTGCTATTTGCCTCTTTGCTGCTGCCAGAATCATAAAAAGCAAGAGCTGGCAACATGGAAGAGAAGAGCAGCTTTGGTACATCTGTTTTCAACACTTTTTTTCTCTTGGTTGCTATGCTAGTGTGTAAACAGAACAGATTAGATTTTGACATGCAATCTCATAGAAAGAGAAACTTAAAATCTGATTATAGTTAAAATCTAGCTTGCTTTCAGAACCCCTGAAATTTACCTCAGTCTTAAACAATACTTGGGAAAGCACCTGATGAAGAAACCATGACGAGTCTATTCTCATCAAGACTTAGAGATAAGGCAGGGCAGACTTTACTACAAAACTCCACAGAGTAAAAGAGCATCCAAAACTATATACAAGCCTTTTGCTCTTTATGTAACTAGTACTAATCCAAAATTATTCTGAGTCCTAGGAATGACCAGGCCCAGATTGGCACTGTGATGTAGTCAGAAAGAGACCACTGTATCAATCAAAAGAGAAAGCAGAGGTTTGCACAACCACTGAAACTTTCACTTTGCGGTAAATTCGTTCTGTCTAAAGAATCAGAGCTTTGTTTTTCTTCATCACGGCACACATTATAGGCCTTTACATTAGAAACAAGGCCCCCATCACTTATTCTTGCTGTTGTTGCAATTCTGTCTCAAAAGGCTCATACAAACAGGAATACAGGGAGTTTATCTCAGGCTTACGGTGCAGCTAAGGCTTGCTTTAATCCGTGTCGTATCACAGCAGGCTCCGAGGGACCATTCAACCACTGATAGGCTGAATGTGTGGGCTACAGACTTCTCTGTGCCCTTCCCCATCTCTGATCATGAGCTGGGCTGCACATGCCAAAGGTATTCCCAGAATATGGCAGTGACTTTGACAAACTGGCTCAAATCCTAAGAGGTCAGTTCAGATCTGACTGGGTCATTATTAATTTATTAAGTAACAGAGAGTATGTCAAAAGTGTTGGTGGGTGCTGAAGCAGGGCTCCGTGTCCTGCTGTTATTGTTAACACTCCCCGTGGCAGAGTGAAACTCTAACAAGAGTTAGCAGCATTTCCCTGTCCCCACTGGCCTACTGAGTATTTGTGTCATGCACTAGGCATTAGCAGGGAATATTTTTAAAAGAAGTGTTTTATTACTTACATATTAAACAACAAAAACTCACATTTTCTATAGCTGCTAGTAATTTTGATTAGGAAAAATAGCTGACCCTCTTATTCCTTGCATAATTAAAGAATCGCGCTGTTCTTCCTGTGGTTTTTCTTGCTTATGATTTTCCATGGCATTCCATTAAGTGTTACAGGATTAACAGGGACCTAAAACACCAAATTTAATCAACACTACTTCTCACATATCAACATTTGCGCTCAGAAAACTGTACATTAAATGGCTTTAGTGAATTATCTGATCTTTCCCTCTCAAGTCTGCACCTCCCAATAGCAACTGTCCTTCTTTTGGTATAAAATATTGGCAAGGTCAAACCCTGCTATAGCACCTGCAAATTTCCTCAAATGGCTCGCAGAACTGGCCTATCTATTTGTACAAACCATGACTGCAAATGTGTTTGGATTATCTATATATTTGGTATTCATGAGGTTTACAGTTCTAGCTTGTAGCCAGGAAATTTGCTTTGTTGTTAAGTCTCAGAGCAGAAGGCAAATAAAAAATATGATTTTTTATATTTTTTGTGTGGTTTACTACCACACACAGATCTTTAAACTCCTGCTACATTTTCCCTGACAATTCCTTTTCCATCAATCTTCCTGCTCTGGAATATCTCCCTGACATTTTCTGCCATAGCAGCAAAGGACATCTTCTGGTTGATATAATGTCAAATTAATTCTACTAAAGAACATTTTTTTCTTCTCTTATACTTAAAAGGAACTGGACTTCATTCCTGGGTCTGAGAGAAACAAATTACATGAATAAATCATCTTCATGTTCAACATATCATTATTCTGTGGCACAGAGGGTAGGNTTTTTGTGTGGTTTACTACCACACACAGATCTTTAAACTCCTGCTACATTTTCCCTGACAATTCCTTTTCCATCAATCTTCCTGCTCTGGAATATCTCCCTGACATTTTCTGCCATAGCAGCAAAGGACATCTTCTGGTTGATATAATGTCAAATTAATTCTACTAAAGAACATTTTTTTCTTCTCTTATACTTAAAAGGAACTGGACTTCATTCCTGGGTCTGAGAGAAACAAATTACATGAATAAATCATCTTCATGTTCAACATATCATTATTCTGTGGCACAGAGGGTAGGTGTGTCTAACTGGAATACCTCCAAGTACCCATCCCATTCTGAAGCCATTAGAGAATGTATATAAGATCTGTAACATTACTGGTTTGCTCCTGGAGTTTGAGCAGAACTGAAGCCTTTGGAAACAATTCCAGTCCTACCAATGGATCTGACCAGTCTTCAAGAGTGTAAACAACCACTGGCATCTTCAGCAGTATAAATGCTCTTTGTCTCCTTCTCTGAGAATTGTCTGAGGGGCAGAGATAAAAAGCAAACTCCAGTCTCACTGTCTAGTGCTTTACTCACTGCACCTTAGATCTGTGTCATACCCTGTCCTCGTCTGCCCTCTGTATCTCCAGCCCACGGGGATGCTTCTCTCCAGGCATTTCACCAGAAAGATAGCAAAATCTCATTGGCAGTTTGGAAAGTTTTCCTTCTTACACTATGATTAAGTGTCTCTCATCTCATTTCCAGGTAGTTCAATTTTGGCTGAACAAAGTTTTTTTAAACATAAAGTCTACCACAGGAGCCTGTAACACTATTTTTCTTCCTAAAAAAACCCTGCACAGACAGTTTCATCTAGGGGAACATTCATTTACTTTGATTAAGAATATTGAAATTCCCCCCCCCTTTTTTTTTTTCTCCTTCATTTTGTGTCTTCATACCGTATTTTAAATACCTGACCTGAATTTCAGTAGGATGCTGGCATGACTCTGGGGCTCCCTGAGGAAGAAGAGGGTATTTCAACCCTGGCCCATCACTGCTTCTGGAATATTAATATATGCTGCTGCATGTATTTCAGTCCATTTGATAATTATGTCCACATTATGAGGTGAAAAATGCAGGACATAATGCAGAGTACGGCTGGCACATTTGCACTTAAGAAAATATCATTTATACGAGAGCCAAACTCATGCCCTGCTGGAATTTTAGCTGCTTTTCCTTCATGAAAAGACTTTAATAGCATTTTTCTATTGGTTCATTTTGTCTCTCTATGACATACGTGAGTAAAGACATCATGTTTTAATAAATGAGAGTGCTGGTTTAAAAGACAGTAGGGAGAAGCTGTTTTCTTGATTTAGTTTACAATTTGGAAAGACCTCAATAAATGCAGTACAGCAAGTACTGAAGCAAAATAGATTAAAGAGGAAGCCTTCTCTCCATAGAACTCAGAATGACATTTACAGATGTACGCTCACAGCACACAGTACTAACAACTGGGTAAGGGCAACAGTCTGTTCAGCACCATCTTTGATACAATTTGCATTCTCTGAAGCTTAAAAAAAAAAAAAACTCAGTAGGTGACACAGAAGAAAAGATTGTCTTCTGCTGACAAGTACCAGTGTTTTGGCCAACAGAGGAAGACTTCTCTCCCAACAGATGGTGAGAAGTGTGCTTGTCCTGGATGCAGAGTGAAAAGTGCAGGTAAACGTAGCCATGTTCACTGCTCTCATTGCCACCGCAGAAGGCAGGCTGCAAGCTGCCTGTCTTTTCTCCTCTAAAGAGTTTCAAGGAGTCTGCATCAGAAAGAGTCCACAAAGGTCTGCTACTCTGGCAGCTCCATGAAGTAGACTTAGAGGATGTGCCTGGAGGGCAGCAGGCCCATGCTCTCAGTACTGCCACATACCCCACTGCCAGGTGCAAAGGACAGCCAGGACTTCCCCACAAACTGTTACAGCTTCGGTATTCTGAACAGACACAGCCAGAGAAAATTCTGAGAACCAGCTTCCAGGAATAAGCCGAGTTTTGAAAGTTAAGGGAGAAAGAAATAGTGAGGATCAAGGGTAGGAGAAGGCGTTGGAAGGACAACACAACCTGGAACTTGACCATTAAAAAAATTATTAATTGTTAAAAGAAGTAAGACTGCAAAAACCTCTTCAGTGAAGATTCAGGAAGAGCAGAGGAATGGTCTGTAAAAAACATTCTCAGGAATGTGGAAGCAAAAGCATGGGAAGACCTGAGAAAACTTGAATATTTGTTCCTAGTCTGAAGTAATTCCTTTTAGTGTGATATGTGATGCCATTGAATGCCGACAGGACAGAGAAAATCAAACAGCTTTTCTTTAAGAATATCTCCCTTCTGTACTCCTTCTTCTGTTCCCACTTCCTTGCAGTGGGAAGCATTTGAACAAGACAAACCAACGTGCACAAGTCACTTCTCAGCAGAGCAAACGAACTCCCAGTGCCTTACGCACTGGTAGGCTGCTGTGTGTACCGGAGCTCACTCAGGCATCTCCCTGCTGCACTGCAGCCAGTTTGCTGCTGTAGCATTAGCATAACCCAAGTCTGAGAAATATGAGCCTTTAGAGGTACCTGCACACCTTCAAACCCAGAAGACTTGTCATCTTCCCACTAATCTGTTGTACAGGCTACTTACTGTACTTGATAGGACCAGTCTGGGGAAGCTGAAAAAGCTATTTGTTGTCATAGAAACAGCAGGACTTTGTGCTACTGTGCAGGCTGATATGTGACGGTATTATTGTTTGGCCTTTTTCCAGGTAACCAGATTGAGAAATGCTAAAAAGCTTTCAAAAAAGCTTCTGAAATTTTGCCAAATAATCAGACCTACAGTTTTCACAAACACATTCAAATATTTACTAACTGTTGTGGAAAAATCTGAAAATTCCTGGGTATGGGAAACACTATTGAAAAAAAAAAAAATGTTCTTGACCCCAGAAAACAAACAAGCAAAGGACATCTTGTAAGGCTGCAGGAAATGTCCAAAAATCTGAAACCAGTTTTGAACAAGCAATTAAAACTACAGCCATTGTCTTCAGTTCCCTCCGCTTAGCTGAGGCTAATATTTTGAAAGCCTATAGTTAGAGCAGTAATTTAGGTCAATTCTGCAAAAGCAGATATCCCAAGGGCTTATCAGCTGCCAGAGAGCACCACTCACTGACCCCACTGCCAGGGCAGGTAAGGGGTTTGTGACTTTTCCTTTACTTTCCATTCTTTGCCGCTGGAGAATAACAGTGCCAGTAAATCACTGCACTGAACGCTGGGAGCGACCAAACCTCCCGGCACTGCAGGTGAACAGCTGTGCTCCCCCGGTAGCTCCAAAGGAAGACAGGTTTACACCCAAATGACAGAACCACAGAAGCATTTAGGTTGGAAAAGATGGCTACGGCCATCGAGTCCAGCCCTCGACCGATCACCACCTTGTCAGCTAAACCATAGCCCTAAGTGCCACATCCAGTGGTTTCTTGAATACCTCTGAGGACAGTGACTTCCCCACCTCCCTGGGCTCCCTGTTCCAATGATTAAATCACACTTTCCATGAAGTTCTTCCTGATTCACTGGCCACAGAAATACAAGGCATGTGTCTTAGAAATCATATACTTCAGACAAAAGAAGTTCTTTTACCAGAATATCTTTTTTGTTTGTTTGTTTTTCTTACAATTTTTCTTAAAACATCTTTATCCCCCACTTGCAGAACAGTATTTCTTGGTTATGACAGAATGGAAAGATAAGTCTCAGGGTGCTGATAGTTTGTAGAAAAGGTGGAAATTTAACTATTTGGCTTGGCAAATGAGTGCGTATGACTAGGATAGGTAATGCAAATATTTAGCTGTGTGCTGGGCACAGGTGGGAGACAGAAAAAGCAGTTTAGATTATAAAGGTCTTAATCCATCTGCATAGAACCTTCCAATTCTTGTCTCAACAGTCCAATTTTCTCCCCCATCTGTTCCAGATAGTTCAAAACCCTGTCCCATTTAGCACAGAAATCACCACCCTCTTGCTGTAAGCCATAAAAAATGGCCTTACATGTCCTGTGTGGAGGAAAAAAATAGCCCTGTGACTTGCAAACAGTCTGTCTCTGTCATGCAGGTATGACATCATCTGACATCTCTGAGTTAACATCCAGCTGGTCTATTGCCCCATAAAAATATTCTCCATTTTCCTTACTGAAGTAATCTGCTTCTATTATAGAATACATCTTACTCTTCTCCCATTGCCACAGAAACAGTCAGAATTAGGAATGGCAGTATGCAATTACCAACATTTCAGCTCTCTCAGGCTGTGAAACTGGAAGGACGTGACACTAAATTGAGCCATGAAAAAAATAAAGGAAAATGGCAGGAGGAGCAATTCTTGTGGGAGTGCTTTTCTTAGATTTAATTTCTAATTTTTTGTTGGACAACAGCCTAGGGCTGGAGCCAGCCAAACAGCCTCCTCCGATGCCAGATCCAGCATCCATCCTCTATTCCAGCTTCCTTTTACAGGTTTAGTCCCTTCATATTCACCTCAGTTGCCAGCTGAGGAGCAATCTAATGCGATGCAGAGGGACATAAACCTTTGGGAAAAGACAAGCATGTGAAAGATCAAGTTGCCAGTAAGTGGCTACTAATTTACACTGTAAACAGAAACAGAACTGCAAGGTAAATGGAAAAAAAAAAAAGCTGCCATTTTCTAGATTCTCCTTACTTCACTGGCTATTCAGACTGCTGCCATTTGTTAAGAGTTCAACAAAAGAGAGGACTGAGAAGCCTTTCCTGATTCCGTTTCTGACCTAACCATAGAACACAGAGGCTTTAAGCCTACACTCCTCTTCAATAGCAACCCTGTGTGACCATCAGCTGTGACAAACCCAGACCAAGCACTTTTCCTTTCCCTCCGTATGCTGAATAAGTTCCTTTCAAAGGCAAAGAGAGTGTGGCTAGATATGCCAGTTTTTTCCAAGAGAGGAGAGGTCATGACTCGCAAAGCCCATGAGTCTGGGTTACATACCTGATCATCACAATAATCCACTTGTTGCAAAAGCCTGGGATTATAGAGCAGGGGAGTGTTGGTTGTTCTGCTGCATCTGTAGTTACTCACACAGACTGCAGCTCTTCGCTGGGCAGCACCACAACACAGATGTCTGTCACTGCCATTTGTAGACATTCTGGTGCTATAAATAGTAACACCATCATGCAGACAAACACGGCAAAGTCCAGCTGGTTATGGAATTATCCCTCATTTACCAATATTTATAACAACAGCTATTAACTGACAGGATACACTTTTGCTTTGCAGAAAGTCACAGAAGTATTTTGCTGTGATGGAATATAGTTTGATCTGGAGTTCCTGGACATCACTTGGAGACATGGAATGCAGTGAAAATACAACCATATTGCATATAAACATTTAAAGAGCTGTAAGTCAAATATTTTCTTTTTGCGATACACTTAACTTAGCTAAAACCTGTCCAAAAATTCAGCTCTATTTCAAATATACAAGATAATCACCAGGATATTCTGATACTGACTTAGGTTCTAGAAATGATAAGACATGTTCCCTGCAGGACATATGAAGAAAACTACGATGACATAGTCAAAATCATAGCACTCCCATTGTATGCATTTGTGCCTCACATGAATACGAGAAAACAGCAAATTTGTTCATATGAACACTACTTCAGAATATTTTCCCAAAGCTAAAAGCAAACTTTTAACATTTGCATGACAGGAAAATAAAGGTGGTCTGGATACAAGAGACATGGAGCCAGACTGACACACAAGCACCGGGTATCACTGGCTGAAGTAAACCTCTGAAATTTCTCTGCATGACAATTGCAGGCTTGTGAAATTCCTCCAACTACAAATTTTCCTTCTGTCATATCCTTTCCCTGGCTGAGGAATAAGTTTTTCGCAGGAAGCAAATTAATTTTACATCAAGAGTGACATCCTTCCACTCTCCCAGAAGGCACAGATTCTATGCTGGAAGATACCAGCGCCTGTTACAAGGTCATTCTGGTGAGATATTGAGAAGGCAGGTCAGGTAAATTGCTTATAACTCCCCAAAATGAAATCTGCAGATACAGAGATTTCTCAGATTGTGCTTCAGGAAAGAAGTAATGGGTGTCCAAGGGAGAAGCATATGCTGTGCCTGGGTCATGGGATGAGTGCTGCAGTACCAGCTGGAAGAAATCTGGCAGGAAACTTGAGGATAATCAGAATCTGCAGCTAAGGAAAAATAAAGACTAGATTTTGCACAATAGAGAACACTGAGAGTAGATGTAACTTCCCCATTCTTATGTATAATTTGTATAATACTAGAAAATTACTAACCAAAGAGGGGAAAACTGGAAAGAAAACAGGAGAGGTAATGAGATTAATGTAAAAAAATGTTAGAAAAAAGGTTAGAAAAAGAATTATGCTAAAGCATCAACTAAAAGCTGATGTTGCAAATTTTTGCTCATTTGTCCTTACTTTTATATGAAAAGCTTGTTTTGATTTTATTTCATCTTGTTTTCACAGATTCATAATCTATTTCTGCAATATACAAAACTTGCTGTTCCTGTTTTCACAGTGGAACTTTCCTTTACTAGAGAGGTTGGAAAAGGTGTGTTTATCTGCCCTCTGCTGGAAATACAGCACTGGCAGCACTGGCAAAGAATGGTTCCCTCTCCACACACAGATCAGCTTCNGTATAATACTAGAAAATTACTAACCAAAGAGGGGAAAACTGGAAAGAAAACAGCTGATGTAATGAGATTAATGTAAAAAAATGTTAGAAAAAGAATTATGCTAAAGCATCAACTAAAAGCTGATGTTGCAAATTTTTGCTCATTTGTCCTTACTTTTATATGAAAAGCTTGTTTTGATTTTATTTCATCTTGTTTTCACAGATTCATAATCTATTTCTGCAATATACAAAACTTGCTGTTCCTGTTTTCACAGTGGAACTTTCCTTTACTAGAGAGGTTGGAAAAGGTGTGTTTATCTGCCCTCTGCTGGAAATACAGCACTGGCAGCACTGGCAAAGAATGGTTCCCTCTCCACACACAGATCAGCTTCATCATGGATTCAGCAGTTGGATTTTGTTTAATGTATCTACTCAAAATAAACTTTGTCTTAGTTGTTCAATATTGACTTACTCTTCTATAGAACTACTGGGATCCAAAAGCTGAAGTAAATAAAAAGTATCTCTGTGGAAATCAAGGAAATTACACTTCACAAAACTGTTTCAGTGAAAGTTGAATTATACTGTTAAAAATGGAACTGGTAAAATTTGTATTGCCACATTCACAGACAGAGGCACTGCGTATACCAGCCACCCCTAGGACAGTGAGGAAGCAAAGGACCTCCCAAAACACTGAACACATCCAGCCCCATTACTACACTTACCCTTCTTCTGAAGTCATTCCTCCCCATAATAGACCTTATCAGAAAATGTCACTCTTCCTTAAGAATTTGCTTCTATTCCTTGACTTCAATCCATGACATTTTTCTTTTTTTTTTCTTTTTTTTTTCTTTTTTTTTTTTAAGGGAAGATTCACACAGGGATTCAATGATCTGACTGAAACATGTATTTTTCCAGCAGTTTTGCAATATCTTAATAGCTAAAATAAAAGCAGTCATAAGAGAAGATTTCCTTGCAGTCTTGCAGTGCTACTATTTTTTTTAACCCAGGTCCAGCTGTGCTATCTGTTAGGCCAGCATCTTAACCCAGAATTCTAGCTAGCATAGGAAAAAGCCTGATTAGTTAAAGCTCACAGAAACAACCCACTAATTAACATGCAGATTGTATTCTAAAAATCACACAGCTTCTTTTGCCTGCTCTGCATTTAGCTCATCTCCTCCTATAAGCTGATTCAGACCAGCCAAACCTCAAAGAGCTCAGATGTTTTTTCAGAAACAACCTTTAGAATTATAAGGCATATATGCAGCACTGCTTTTTGTGCTGCACTCTGTATGCATTTGACATTAATTCAGTTAGTCCATGTGGTAGCAGATCTTCAGCATTCAAATGGTGCAGATTATCATGATGAAAAATGGAAAAATACTGCACTGGCCATTGTGCAGCACTTCTGGGCTTGGCCTCGCCTAGTGAGAGATTTCACCCTTTGTGCCTTTTTTCTTACTAAGTGAAAATTACACCATATTCAAAACTAACACAACTGTCTCCTAATTTTCTTTCTCTACATGATGGTTTGATCTTGCTAGTCTTATATCTATAAAAGAACTTTTTTTATAATTTGCTTTCCTCAAAGCAGCATTTCACACACACACTCCTCATGAAAGCTGTGACTGAGTTGCATCCTATGGACTTCACTTTCATAACAAAATTTACACTGCAGAAACATAGGTTGGTAAAGACATTTAAATAAAACATTTTATTTAAATAAAACATCCTCTTCTACCTTTCATGCTGTTATTGTAAATTAATTTTTAATCAGTTCCTACCCCAGATACATCCCCCCTTTAAACACACACTTATCACATACTGTTAAAAGCATTTCTAAAAGGGCAGTTTAAACACGGTGCCAAAGCTGCTCCTTAGCAGCCCTCTAATTCACATTTATCGCTGGTATCAGCTTCAGCCATGGTGCTCTTCCTTTTCACAAGCTTCTAGATGGGCATTCGAGCTGTGCTTTGTATTATAGTCCATTTCTGCCTTCTGAGCTTGCTGAAGGGGATTCTGTATTGAACAGAATGCATCTACCACACATATTTGAGAAAGTTCCTCCTAAAATTTTATGTCTATCAAAACATACAAGTATTTTAAAAATCCAGCTGGCTACACTGCTACAAAGTTGGGTCCTGTTCTGTATGACTGAAGCTCTCTCTTACATAAAAGGAGAGGAAGAGGTCAATGATTCATAATACATAAATTAAAAATTACGAAAGACACAGCTAACACTGCTTAGCAACTGTCTTTCCATTCTAAACTCTCCTGTTGCTTCTCATTGCCAGATTTTAGACATTTTGCCTTCATTTACCACTGAGCTGTCTGCATCAGACAAAGAGTTTGGTTTTGGGTTTTTGTTGGGGTTTTTTTTGCGGGGGAGAGGGGAAGAAGAAGAAAAAAAAGGAAAACCCAACCAACCAAAAAACAACCAAAAAAAAAAAAAAACCAAAAACACAACACACACAAGGGACCTCTAAATCACCTCCTTCTCATCACTGCAAATTTATTTTTCACTGGGAAGTTCTAACATGTCTACCTTTGAAATGGGTCCAGCTGAGAAGTATACTGTCGTTGGACCTTGACACCACCAAAATCTGACTAAATCCTTCCCAAATTTTCAACAGTGCTAATTCATTAAAAATACAATGGAGTTTAGTTGTTGAATTTTCTGAGGAGTCTCTCCCACGAAGCACATTCCAGCACTTCATACCAGGCAATGAAACCATAAAAACACCAGGTACAGACAAGGCTGCAACACCCAGGATGGGATTTCCCAGGAGTCACCTGTCAAAGTTAAGGCTCCCCTGCGGTGCAAGAGGTACTCGGGGCTTTCCAACTTCTGGAGTGTTTGGCTTTACAACTTTAACATTACATCCAGGTAGCCTTTATGAAATAATTGCATGATAACAGTGTAAGACGTATGAAAACATACACGCATTTTGCAAAAGCATTACACGTTGTCATTATATTCTCTACCAGGCCAACTTCCACTGTAAAGCTTTGAAGTCTTGCCATAAAAATGAACACTAACAAAATTAAGTATTTCAGGTTAACAACTGTTTCAAAGTATCTGGGGTGAGGCTCAGCAGAGGATTTGGGGTCCAGTGCAGATTTCTTCTTTAGAAAAAAGATGTGAAATACTTACTAAGACTGTTTATTATAGCAGTACATTTCTAAGCTATTGCCAAGAATGTCTGGGCTCAATGAAATTACATAAACACATAGCACCAGGCATCCAACTTTTGATCTGGTTATTTTTGGACCAAGGTGATCATATGAGGTTTTACAGGCTGGACTGTGTCCAGGAGGGGAAGGAAGAAAAATGTTAAGTAATCGTGACTGAGGCAGAAGTTGTACCCTTTCAATTCATGATGAGCTGACAAAAACTGATAGCACAGCACAGAACCAAGCATCGTTAATCCCAGCCACTTACTTACCTCCAGTGTATGCCCTATACCTTAACTGTTACTGCTGTTCTAAAAGGAAAACGAAATAAACCCCACAGGGATAAGGATTTCTGTAATGGCTTATACAGCTCCAGTTGACACAAGCTCTGTGCAGGATATTTCTAGAGACTTAACATCTTACTGACAAAACCGTAGATGTTATGGATGGATGGTATCTGCTAAGCCATCTGTTCTGTTTCATTGCCAAGGCAAAACTCTTCCTACTGCATATTTATTTGACTTTTACAGTAGTTTTAAATGCTCTAGTGAATGGAGCTTCCCCTATTCCCCTGGGGAGGTTGGGCTCACTACAGAATACTTTTCACTGGCAGAATTTTTTTCTGGTATTCAGCCTAAGGTTCCCCTTTTTAATTGCAACATTTGACGTTCCCTGATCTCTGTGCATGTGCCAGTCTCCATGTTTCAGCATACATGGAAGAGAAGCTGCACAAATCAAGGACTGATACATAAATGTTTTTAAAAGACTAAAGAGTGCATACACAGAGGGTGGCAGACAAAATAGCATCTAGTCTACTCCCAGAGAATGTTAGAACAGTAGAGTCTCAGATTTCTCATGTACGAGCTATAATTACTGCAGTGTTTTTCAACATTTCTAGTAGGTGGAGACAGACAACGGTTTCAAGACACCAACCTTCTTCATCCATATGAAAGCAGCAGCAACTTATTTCCAGAACAGAAGCTCTAGGGAGGCACAGCAGGCAACCAGCCCCCACTCCTCCTGTTTGTGCAGGGTGGAACAGGAGAGGCTGCAGAGACAGAGGAGAGCTGGATGGAGTCTCCCAGCCATCAGCCAGCCTTGTCTCACCACAAACTAACAACTGACCCTGTGACTGAAAGTGTCACACTTTCCACAGGGTGCTCAGACAGGCTCAAAATCACACCTCAAGTCCAGCATTATTGCCATTCTGTCTGAAGCTCTCCAGGCAGCATTTTAGTGTACCCCTTTTGGTTTCAATTGTTACATGTCAACAATCCTCAAATCTGCAGTGCTGATAGAAGGGTTTTGTACTGCTGTACAACTGCACTGACTACATTTTGTTCTCCTCAAAACTGATTAAGATCTGACATCTTTAATGCTTTCCCTCATTGCCCTTAACATCCTTCCCTATGCAGAGATTGTTCTCCAGTGTAAAAGACTTCGTTCTGTAATAAGGTTAACAACAAGACCTTTTACACTTAATCAGCCTCCTACATCCTTGCTGATTTGTAGATTAGGTAACTGAGGTTAATCATTACAAGATTCAATGTCTGGTTTTGTCCTGGTTTTAATAAGAGTAGCAGAACTTTTCTATGTATTTAAATCTAACTGAACTTGTATACCTAAGTAATATTTAAAACCAACTCGTTGTTAATAGATAACTTTTCTACATAGCCTAAGGCTGGGCATTTTTGTGCTTTGTTTTGTTTTGTTT
>VYZQ01057687.1:197-11323 GCA_013400655.1 Mystacornis crossleyi | reverse complement strand
AAACCCAAATCAACTGATGCCTTCAGATGATGAATGGAGTAGAGTTTGATTTCTCCAAACTGAATTCCAGGAGCTAAGTCAATCCTGGTAGCTGTGGCAGAGATGGGAAAGCTGAAATGGCAAAGATCATCCTGGCCTGCTTCTTGTCTTCCCAAGATGGTATCCCAGTATCTTCCAGAACTACTCCTGGAAAGCACATTTTGAAAGTCTCTAGATGTACACAGAGTGTGCTGCAGTTGAACTGCTGTCAAAAAAGCTCCAGTATGAAATGAAAATAAGATGTTTAAAAAAAATCATTCAAGTGGCACACCAAGATAGTGGCAGTAGTGAACTGCCTGGCTTGGATCAGATAAAATTACATCAGGCTAAGCCTGAGCGTGTGTCTAAGGACCCAGATACAAACACAAGCATTTGGACTCTTAACTCCAGAGAGTTAACGTGCAGTTGGATCCAGTGTGGGTTGTAGTTTTTGGCTGGGTACTTAAACAAATCTCCCAAACTTGTTTGCTGGCTATAGTCAAGCTTAAGGAGAGTGAATGAAACAATGACCAGTTGTGCTCTTGCAATATTTCTTACAGCTTTATGGGTAAAGAAAATCCAGAGAATCATGAGGATGGTGTCTGAAAATCAATTTCAAAGTGACCCACAAAAGTCTTCAATAAAATACTCATTACAAATCAGAATGGATTCTCTATAGCACAGGCTTAGTCACTCACCTGTTGGAGGTGTTTCCTCATGTGTAAGGAGACTCTTAAGAACTAAAAATTGGGAAAATTTTAACAACACAGTGTAGCTTCTGAGCACCTCAGACAAAAGCTAATTTACTGTTCTGCCAAATAGTTTCTGACTTGCACAAGTACTGCATGTCACAAGTACTTAATGCTGACTTTTGATGATTTATCTTGCAAGAACTCTTTAATTTGGAAGACATTTTGTTCTTCAACACAGGTTGATCTACTTCTGAAATACTGAAAATAAAACAATAAAGAGCCAGAGTTTCAAGTAATATCTACTGACTGCACTGGAAAGTAAAGGAACTTCTCCTATCATTCTTGCAAATGTGGCAGTGAAGATTTCAGGTGAAAATGTAGGTAACGACAAACCAGGTTCATCACCAAGTTAGTTGAATCAGCTGCTAAACTGATTTGATTTCTTCTTAAGGGCAAAGTCACAAACACAAAACAAATCGAAAACACACAAAACCAACAACTCTGCCACCTCACACATTAGAATGCAATAGTGATCACTGGGTGCTGGGATCCCCAAACTTAACTGACACTTGGTGATTAATGTTCAAAGAGCCACAAAGGTCATTGTGCCACTATTCCAGAGATTCTCGAGCCTGCACAGGCAGAAGGTGTTCATGTCCCTGTAAGCGGAATAGGGAGTTTATATTGTGCAGTGACACATCCCTTCTTTGCTGGGGACATGAAATGTCAGCACTAGAAAGTCCCCAGCAAACATTAGGTGCACTTTACCCCATGGAGCTCCCATTGCGGGCCTTTAATAAAGAGCTGAAAGACCAAGGTTGGGAATGGAAGTGGCAGAAATCTGAGGGGAAAAGAAAAAGTTTGGTTAGTCAGTAATGCTGTGAGCAACCTGGTCTAGTGGAAGGTGTCGCTGCCCCTGGTAGGGGGGCTGGAACGAGGTGGTCTTTAAGGTCCCTTCTAACCCAAACCGTGCTGTGATTCTCATGTTGCTACTCAATCACATCAGTTCTAGAAGTATCAGCTAAAACTTCCTATCTGGACCCAATTGTCCAATCTACCAGTTAAACCTGATCGATCACATGATCTGTGTGCTCTCCCCCTTCCTTTATTAAAAGCACATATCCTTGAAAAAAAGTGTCTTCCTAGAGTGCCTCTTTGATTTCAGAGTTAGGGTTCCCTGGCAAGTGACTCAGAGATGGCCAGCTCGGACACAGGTGCCTGGACTTTGGCCCAGGTTGATGGCCAGTGATGGCCTTTTTTAAAGCTCTTCTACTTTTTTCTTCTGAATTTTTTCTTCCTCTTTTTGCCTCGAGGCAAGACAAACCATTGACCCCTCATAGGAGAATGTGTAGATTGCACAGCCCCTGTAGCACTGCCTTTATGTTCCCCATGTCCAGTGTTGGACAAACCCTTCCCTTAATTCATGTTAATTATGGCCTCTTTTTATCCAGTTATTTCCCTACAAGAGCCACTCAGCACATACACATGCAACAGGTCTTGAATGTTGTCACTTCAGCATTCTCGTTAGATCTCGTCAGACATAATTCAGAGGGCTGGAGGAGCTTTCTGCTTTTTCTGAGTTTATCTGTAGCTGTACTGAAGGAAGAAATTTTAAAAGGCATCTCTCTCTAAAGATCCAGTATACCTTCACTAAATAGAACTCCTTTTAAGTTCAAAATAGATCAATCTACTTTTTAGATACATCACACTTTCTGTGTGTCAGTTTACTTACAGCAGTTTACAAATTTGAGGTCCCTGGGCTCACTGGTTCAAATGTTGCTCAACTGTCCCTGTGACATTTGTACTGGAACTTTTCTATTCCTGTCCTCAGAGCTTCTGGGAAAAAAAAAATTAAATACAAGTATCATTCACATAAACTCTGAGTGTGGTTTTGTCTTTAAACTCAGTCCAACACCTTTGCAATTGTACTTCTGCTTACTGGGGATACTGTGTATGATTCCCAGGTGTGTGAACTCCTTGGGGTGAATTGGCCCTTAAGAGTGTAAAGGTGAATGGTTGTTACACAGGTTGAATATTGTGGGTCTGAGGGGACTCTGAGCTGAAGTGAGCTGTCCTGGTGCATCTAAATCATCCTTTTTTAACTAGGGTTTTGTCAGTGGGAAAAGGACTGTAAGCAAAGACTTCTCCATGGTTACTCTTACCTGAGCGCATGGTTGCACCTGGGGAGTAAAAGCCTGGAAGGAAAAAAGACTGCAGCATATATGGTCTGGCACTCAAATATAAAGCATTTAATGACATAAATTATCTTGGTATGGAGCTTGTGAGTGGGTCTTCTGAATAAAAGCCACCCTTCAGCACATCCCCTCGGAGGTTTCTGGGGCAGGATGATGGGCCCATACTCACCTTTTGCACCATACCTTGTGATTTCATTTTCTCTAAACTTACTTAAGGCTTGGCTTTATCAACCTGGCTATGGCTGAAAATTTCTCTTGGAAAACTGTAACACTATAAAGTTCCTAGAAATCATGGTTAAACTATTTGTCATTTTTTTATTGGTAGGCAAAACATACAAATGGGATTTGTAAGCGTTTCTGCATGGATGGTAGATCGTGCCACACACAACAGTTTGCACATTGAGGAAAGACTTCAAAGTGGACATTATTGAAAAAAAGAATGAAGAAACCAACTTTGTTTTGTGGAAAACAAAAAGTAAACCTGTTCCACTTAAAAGTGGCTGCGGAAATGGATAATAAAGGTGTTACTAGTTATAAGGAGCCTCTAGCCAGAAGCAAGAGGTGTTGAATCTCAGGAGCCCAGCCAGCACAAACCCAGTTCAGGTGTGTCACAGTACACAGCAGAGGCAGATGGCCAGCTGGTGGTCTGCCACCCTCTGCAAATGCCTGCCTGTGGGGCTTATCCAGTGCTGTGAAACACATTAATGTTTTTAACTCGCAGCTGCTGTAAATGTCTCTGTAGGTTATGCACCACAAAAGGTAAGGACATCTCGATGTTACAGCCGTACTAAAGTGATGAGAATCGGCCATCTAAAGCCATGACTTTGGAACGCCTCACACTCGCCCCCAAACCCACACCTCTGACAAAGGTCACTGGTTTTAAATAGGCATTGGCAATCACGATGCACTTAACAGCTCTCCTACTGGAGCACACGTTCAGGAGGTGGAGTTCGGGTCCCTTCTCAGCCCCAGAGGTGACAGTCCCATGTCCCGGCTCGGGGGATGGCCCAAGCCACCGGCAACTTAAGTGCAGGAGAGCGAGTGGGAGACAGCTCACATCACCTGTTTCCCTGTGGGAGCTGGAATTGAACCGCCGTGGAGCTAAAACTGCTTCATGTAGGAAACTAGACGGAGTAAAAGAGATCCTTGCAGATTATAGTCCCCAGACTGGGGCAAGGGAGGGCTAGATCTGAATCCTTACTCCCTAGACTCCTGTCAGGAAAAACACTGAACGTCATGGATTCAGGAAAGAGCTTCCTCATCGATATTGTCACCAGCTAGATCAGCCCTCAGGACCCCTTGAACACGAAAGCTTGAGAGAAGGGTGTTATTCTGGTAACTTCTGCAGAGCAATTTCTCCGTATATCTGTTCTAGGATGCTCAGGGACAGCTACATTTAAATATACCCAAAACAGGTAACAGCATCCTGCTTCTAGGTGAAAATAACACTTGAATTTGCATTTGCAAACCTGCAAGTTCTGCCCCAAGCAGTGCCCAAGGAAAACTCGACAGTGCTGGGAGAGCAGAGAGAAGTTAATCCGTAGCCAGGTGAGGAAGAAAACACAGAGGAGAGACTCGATGTGTCAGGAGCTGAAGGTGACCAGAGAGGACCATTACCAAAAAGAAAGGGGCAGTGTCCTTCCTGACAAGGGCACCATCACACACCCCCAAACAGGAAAACAATCTTGATAACAGGAGCAGAGTCAGTCAGCAGTTACCTCAAGTTATCTGCCACCAAGATAAAAGGCAGGTCTGGAACCAAGCCAGCAAGGAGAGATCAGGGTGAGAGTCAGCTACAAAGCCAAGCGCGGCATCAACACCACAGCTCAGGCAAGAGACCCCACTGAAATGCAGTTCCCCTGCAGCCAGCTGGAGGGTTCAGGGGACAGGCTCCTGGTAGGTCTCTCCCAGCTTAGTTGTTCTCGTGGCAGCCTGAGCCAAGGTGCTGCAGCTGTGCCACATCAGGACAGAGCTTGGGCAGCTGCTGGGGTGTGGGATGGGGACGTCAGGAGGTTTAGAGAGAAAGGCGGTGAGAGGCTAATGAGAGAAATTAGATCCTGCTGGTACATTCAGAGCCCTAGGAACATCCCTCTTAGTGGATGTGGTAATGGTCCTATTACAAACTCCTCTACAGAAACTGAAGGAATTAAGAAAGGGGGTGGGAAAAGCCTCAAAGCAGCAGCCTAGTTCAGACCAGTCTGAACCCTCCCCATCCAGCATCACCTCCCCACCCCTTCAACGGGGAGAGATGCTAAGGATCCCAAAACTTAGCACATCCCCTAGAAAATACATGTGGATGAGATCTGGGGCTGCCTGGCAGCTGGACAAATTGTGACCTGTAGGATAAAGTTATCGTTCTTCCAGGTGTGGGAGTCGGATACTGCCCCTTGAAGGAAAGGCTGGAGAAAGATCTGTAAATTACTCATATTTCTGAGTTGATGCTTTCTCTCTTCTTCTTCAAAGCTGATTGAGTGGAGAAAGAAAAGGATTCATGTGCTTGTTGAGCCTTTCCTATCAGCCTGGTCTGTGTGGTGCAGAGCCTAAATGCCGTGCCAGCTCAGGAGAGCAGCGAGCAGGCTGTCACACTGGGAGGAGGGCACGGGGTGTTTGTGCTCGTGACTGGCTGCGCCAGAGCCTGGGCAAACTCAGCTAGGCTTATGTCAGCGCAATCTGTTTCTCCATCTCTGAATGTCCGTGACTTAAATATCCTCATCTGGCTTTCTGGGTAGACTTCCTCTTGCTTTTCTGCCTGTCAGTGCCCTGAGAAAACCCCAGCTCTCCTGTGCCAAGTGCTCGTATGTTTTTCCATTATCATCAGGAATCCCCTCTGTTGAGGGGTTAAGGAAAATCTTATTAACATTTTTTAAATGTGGGGCTAATTACTGTAGAAGTAATGTGCAGCATTCGGCTTCTGGTTGCTTTGAAAGGGGTTGTTGAATAACCATTTCTGCCGACATTCCAATTTGCATAATGACAAGGTGTTGGCATTGCATCCACCATTAATTTGCTGTATTTATAATGCCATTATGGAGCCGCTCTTATCCTCATGCACTGTAAAAGGTATATGAAAATATAATATATGATCCTGCTTGTTTGGAAATTGCTTTTGGATTTCTTTGAATTTTTGTAATAGTATTTTTGGCAGCTGAAGGCTAACAGCACCACAGGGAGAGTCTGCCACACGGTTTCACTAGGGCAGAAATTAAATGCTGCTTCCACATGTGCACGAGTGTTTATTTTCTCCAGTGCTGAAGCAGAAGCAGCAGAGGTGAGGGGGATCAGGTGAGCTGCAGAGCGTGCTCAAGGCAAACACGGTATTTCACTCCAAATCACCCCTACAAGGCACAGTGCTGGTGCTTGAAATGCCAAGGAGCATCCTTAATCACAACTCTCAAAACATTTAACAGGTCACACAGAGTGCAGCTTGGTGCTATGAAGTCTGGGTCAACACAAGGAGCTGGAGGCCCAACCAGCAACTCACTCAAATGCTCTCTTCCTGCTCTTCTCCTCCCCTCCTGCAGACTCTGGGGACCAAGAAACAGGAATAAACTTGTCACCTTAACTGCGTTACGGTGAAAAAGCAGGAAAGAGTCCCTGTATGTGCAGGGTACGTCCTTGTAATGTATGTGTGTGGTTATGGAGAAAAAAAACTGAGAATGAAGAAGAGCAATAATTGATTTATTTGTACGAAATTTAGTATAGTTATTTTCCTTGTATTGAAAAAGCAGCAGTTTAACAAAAGGAGTGAATATTTACTGTGTAAACCACCTCTCCACGGAAGTGTTTCTGTGACAGTATTTCAGATCTTTGCTGTGGTGTCATCTCTCCTGCATTGTCGCTGTAAAATGTTTCTGGTTTGTGTCATTGCGGAGAAGAAAATTTAGAAGATGTGTTCTAAACTGAAGTCTATCACTTTGGGTGGACCTGGCTAGTTTTAGCTACCTGAACATGTGTCACATCATAAGAATAAATTAGTAAATCATATACAGATATTACCTGACCCTGTGTGTCCAGACTTTTGTGGCCATGCCCTGTGCTCTGGGTGCTTCTCTAGTGATACAGGGTGCATCCATAGGATTTCCAGCATCAACGGGATATCTCCTGAATGGGCACATAGCAGCTGTGGTTTCCAAGGCTGTGATAACCTGTTTTAAAGCTCATTCTGTATGATGAATTCACATCTCTGGAAAGGAGAAAGAGCTCATACCATCAGAGTTCTTTTCACTGTGACAGCCGCCATTCTGTCCACCCGAGATGTCTGTTTAGCATGAGCATGTGGCACAGAACATGAGTGGGTAAGAGGGAAAGAAGCAAAAAACCCCACCAGATAAAGAACATGGTTTATGTAAGCCCAATTTGGGAGACAAACTGATTAGGATCCTCTGCTTGCCTGTTCACTTCATCCCCAGTGTCCCTCTGTTCTCTGCTTTGGTTTACCACCCAGAGTCTGGAAAATTTTCGAATATCAGAAAAAAAATCTTCCTTTTATTTGGCCTTAAGAAAGGCTCTAAAACAACCATATTTTCTTGTTTATCTTTGAGACAAAACCTGGAGACCAGACCTGCCCAGACATTGTAAAATAACGTTCCTTCGAGTGTTTAAATTCAGCTGTGTTTGAGCAGAATTATTTTATCATACAATACAGGAGTTAATGGATATTTGTTAATATAGCAGGCTACAAGCAGACATTATGGTGTATTTTTGGGAAATGGATTAAAGTTCATACAGACAAAGCTTTATTTTTAGCATTTCACTCCTGTAGTATAAGACTAGAAACATGTAACAGGACTGTTCAGTCTGAAACAGAAGGTCTGAAATACATGTCAAAAACCTCTAAGAATTAATAAAAGTAATTCACTGCACCTACATTCCCTGCTTCAGTAGAAATAACAGGGAATTTTTGCAGGTGATAATGCAGAATTGGCTTCCACTGTCTTAGTGTAACATCATTGATTGCTGAGTGTAATCAATGACACAAAATATTTTCAGTTCTCAGTTGTTTGGAATGTATCTGTCTTTATGTGCTTTCTTCTGTTGTTCTGATTATAAGACATTTTACTGAACAATTAATATTTTTTAAGTATAAACTGAACTATATGAAGTAAAATAGAGGCAGTTTCCTTTTTTTAACCCCATTCATTCACAGAGTGAGCAATTGTAAGATGCAATTAATATCTGAATCTTTTCTTACTAATACAAGTTTGCACCCTTGGATTTAACATTGACTTCATGGGAATTAGTCCAAAAAATATGCTGATACCCCAGATCATCTCTGGTACGTGCCAAAGACATCACTTGAACACACTGAATCAGGCTTTGAACGTGCTGCTCAGTCTGTCAGAGCTGAGACTTTGTCCTCTGGCAAATTCTTTGCTCAGTGTCCCCTTGGATATGTTCTGTGTTCTGAATCCCCTAATGCTAAATTTTATGAATGAATAATAAAGTAATTAAAAATTTTTTTGACTAACAGAATGAACCAAACAGCTCCTGCTTGTGTGATAACCATCATCCCCTCAGTCAGTCTGTTGTACTTGCACTGTCCCAGGGTGTCTGTGGCTCACTGGTGACTCACTGAAAACAAGCTCTGTGCAGGAGCACCAAGTGTGGTGTGCAGGGCAGCAGGGACGTCAGAGAGGCACCACATGGGAACTGACTTTTGGGCCTTGCTTGGCCGGGGGGGTGTCGCTGTGGGAGCTTTGGGGGCTTTCTGTGACTCTCTAGTGGGACAGCCTCAAATGCTGCATCAAGACCCGTTTGACTCTCCTGCAGAGCCAGTGTCAGCAGGCAGGAACAGGGTGATGGGGTTGGGAGGTTCAGGCAGGTGAGAGCATTTGGCTTCAGCACAGCAAGGACTGAGCATTCACACCTGAGATATTTCTCAACAGCTGCCCTGTGTCGACACCATCACACTTCTCACTCTCAAGTGTATAAGCACACACACTGATCCAACACCATGGGTCAGCTGCAGAGTTTGGGTCCAGGGAATATTATTTGAATTGGCTCTTTGGTGTCGGTGCTCCAAATGCCCTCTGGACACAGACAGTACCTGTAAGCAGAGTGTAAGACACACCCTACACTAATGCAGGTGCTGCACGCTGGGGAAGACACACACTAGAGCTGAGGCTCTGCAGTTTTTGCTGTAGAGTTTTATGAGCTCAGACCTCTGGATGAGGCATTGGAGCAAGGGTTATCAATAACTTCCTAAACTATGCTGAGAAAGATACCTGCGGCTCTGTTTCCAGCACTGCCATAAAATGTGAGAAGCCTTGTTAAATCGCATTTAATGACTGGGAATCTCAGGCTAACTGAGTCCATCATCCAGCAGCTGTGAGTAATAATACTCACATGAACAGGTTTCACTGGCAGGACGCTAACCGGCCTGGAGCAGGGAAATCATGTACTCTGAAGCTCTGGGCAGCTTCTGTTGGAGCCAAATTATTTCCCACTGGCAGGGAACTGCTTGGAGCTCCCAGAATGCAGACAGGAGTTGAATTATCTCTTTATTCAGCTGTGTCATGCCTCACCTGAGCTAACAGTGTGGCTGCTAGCAGCCCTTACTCAAACCTGGTGCACAACGGCAGGGTTGGGCAGTGTGGGAGAATCTCATGAGTGTCTGTTTCCCAGTTTAGCTGATTTTCTCCTACCAGCAAGACCTGTGCGGAGCAGGTCAAGAATTACCACTTGTCATGTTTTCCTTGAAAATTTACTTTAGAACACCTTTCACTGTAAAAGTTCTTATTTTCACAAATTCAAATGAGTCTGGTCAGAGTCTTCTGGTGCTTGTACACTTCTGCACGTGGGGAAGTGAGAACCCAGAGCATCCCGCATTACCTGGAGCATCCCGCATCCTGCCCGTGGCTCCCGCAGGCTGCTGGACCCCGCACGCACCGCCCAGTGGAAACCACCGACCCTGCGGGGTCTGCAGCATGGAGCCGGCTCCACTCCCCCCTGTCTCTAATACCGGCGGTCGCGGCAGATTTTATTTCCACGGGAAGGCTGAAACATTTAATTTCATTCTGGAGCGGGTGTGAGGGAGTGGGATGCGGCTGTGGAGCGTCCGGCCCTGCACAATCCCAGATCGGAGCCAGGCTGGGGGGACCGGGAGGGAGCAGGGGAAAGGAGCTGAGCGGGGAACGAAGCCCGGACACTCCGGCACCCCGGGGACCGCCGGCACCCGCCCGGGCAACGATGCGGAGGCGGGTGCCGCAGCCGGTCCCGAGAGGAAGGGGATGCTCTGCTACCCAAAAATCTCTCCGGAAGACACCGGTTTCTTAGAATTGCCGCCAAGGGGAAAAGAAAAGAGAAAAGAAAAGAAAAGAAAAGAAAAGAAAAGAAAAGAAAAGAAAAGAAAAGAAAAGACCCGTAAACATCAAAAATTAGTGGAAAATGAAAGCTCTTCCTCGGCGTGAGCTTTGGGGTCACGCAAGGAGTGGGGAAACGGGAAAACAGCGTCCCTGCGGCAGCGGGCTGGGAGCTGCTGGACCAGCGGAGCCACCTCGGGGTTTTCACTGCGGTTACAGACCTTTTCTTTGAAATTAAAGAAAGAAAAAGTATGGGTAATAAAAGACCAACTTTGATATGAGTTTAAAAGTAATCAGCGGAACAGCGATGAAAAGATTATTTTATTTTTAAAGCTGTGGAATCTGAATGAAAGAGCCGATTTATTAAATTTACATAAATCCGAAACATCGGACTCCCCGTCAGCGGAAACATGACAGAGATGTCGGATTCGCTCTGTATATAATTTTTTGTTGTTGTTGTTCATAATATTGCACAAATCGGCAAAGCCAATTAAGGAAAAGCGAACAAGGAAACTAAGAAGGGAAATACCCTCCCTTCAAGAATACAAGAAGAATAAAGTTTATTTGCGTATAAGAAATACGCTCTCAGAGTAAAAGAAAAAAAAAAAAGGATTATGCAAGACCTCCCTCCGAGCCTCCCATGAGGCAGGCGTTTTCCAGAGGAAACTTGTCTTACAAAGATTCACCCGAAAACCAGGGACTCGCCACCACGGAAAACGCCGTTTCTTTAGAGTTTATTGATTGATTTAAAGTGTTTAGCAAACAAAGTGCTCTCTTTATCACCTCTTGCTCATTATTCCCTCATCTTATACATTAATTATAAAGTTAAAACTTCTTTTTTTTCCCGTAACAACCAGAAATATACAGAAATGATTAACGTAAAAAAAACGAGCCCTGCGCCCCAGGAGCCGCCCCCGCCG
>VYZQ01057682.1:53454-105776 GCA_013400655.1 Mystacornis crossleyi | reverse complement strand
AAGGAATTCTCTACTGAATGCTAATGATTTGTCAGCAGCAGATTTTGCCCTCTGACGCAGGCACACGCTGGTCTTCTGGAGCTGTACTGTTCACGTTTCCAGGCTGAAAAAGTACTGTGAAGCATAAGAACTGTGTTTCCCTGAGTGCTCCCCAGGACCTGTTTTAAAGATTGGCTTCGTGTATGTCACCTTTCAGTCTTCTGGTCCCAAGGAGGTTCCAAGTGGAAGGCTGCACACTGTGATTAGAAGTTCAGGGTTTCCATCCTTGATTTCTGCTAGGTATCATCTGACTCCAGCAACTTGTAATATTTCACTTTGTCTATTTGAAACAAAATCTCATCCACAATTACTTTGACTTCAGACATATCTTTTGCATTTCCCCCAGTATGAAAACTTTCCCCCCTTTTCTTCCCAGTGAAATGCCCTGCAGAATGGCTTAACTGTCTCTGATTTTTGCCTGATCACTAGATGGCCATGGAGAGCCCCTAGCAATATTTTCCTCCAGACATTTTTGATGAAGTACTAGTTTTGATTTCTTTAGCTACTTCTCCTCAAACTCTTTTAGGATTTTTGCTTTTAATCTGCCTGACAACACTATTCTTTCCATTTTATTGGTTTGGATACAATAGTCATCTTTTTGGAAACTGCCTGTTTACTGCTAATAAACTTGCTTACTTGGATGTTTATATGTGCTGGCCTCCTTTAATCCATTCTCTGGCCTTTCTCAATAGGTCATACGCAGCGGTGTTACGCTTCCAGTCTGGTGTTCTTTAGAAGTTTCCATGCTGTTTGCTAGGATTTCTCTTTGCTGACCTTTCTAGATTCTTTTTAACAAGCTCCCTCGTTCCTGCATAGCTTTTCTTGAAGTGGAGGACAATGGCAGTGGTGTGTTTGGCCTGCAGTGCTCCTCTAGAGCTGGTGAAGCTGAGCCCTCTGTGGTCACTGTCACAGAGTGGAGCTTCCACTGGAAGGGCTAAAGCAACAAAGCTGAGGACTGCCTTTGCTCCTGTGGGCTCTGACCAGATGCTCCATGGAATAATTGCTGACAGAGCCCAAAAATGTCATCTCTGTTTCATCTGCTGGTATGACATTTGTCAGTCTACAGGAGGGCAGTTGATGTCTCCCATTGCTACTGTTTTCCCTGCCTCTCTGATTTCTTCCAGTGTATTGAATTCAAGGCGTTTTGCTATCCTGGGTCAGTAACTTTATCTGTCATAACAATAATCTTCCCATTTAGGCCTGGAATTTCAACCAGTACAGACTTCATGTTACTTGAGAAGGTGAACTTGTAAATTTGATTTGATGATGAGCCTTCAATGAGGTCAAGCATACAAAGCAATGCTCTGCTTCCTGCACAGTTTATCTCTGTATTTTATATCCTGTGTTTAGTGTCCCTTTGATGCTCTTCTTCACTCCAGGTTTCCAATATGTATGGTAAATCAGTGTCTGAATTTTGGATCAAACATTCTTCTTCCCTATCTCCTTTTTTAGGAGATTTTTTTTTTCCCAAAGGTTGTGTAGAAGTGAGTGTACCACTACATTAGTTCTTTTATTGGCATCTTGTATAAAATTCATTATGTTTGTTTTCCTTTCCCTGCTGGATTACTTGCATCTTCTGGATTGTGATCTTCTTGAGGATTCAGAACTTTCCCATCTTTTATCTCATAAGGGTACTCATGTTGAGCCTGACCTTTTCCACCCCTATCAACTTGCCCCAGATACCTTGGTTTTCCAGTCTGTTGGGGAATATTTTAATTTCAGAATTACCATCTAGGGCCTTCATTTTTCTAAGAATGTCTGAGAATGTTTTCAATTTGCCGCAAGACCAAGCAATATCATGAAAGAGACTTAGATATGTTGGATGTTTTCAAATCAGCTGGACTTGATGAAATTCCTGCTAGGATACTGGAAGGATTGTCTGAAGCAATGCCAGCACTATTAGCTGCTATCTTTGAGGAACTGTGAGGTACAGAGATGAATGTGTTGTCTTTTACTTTTTTTTTATCAATAATGAGGGGGCAGGGGAAGCAGTAGTTGAGCCTCCAGAAGTCAACTACAAGGTGAGTGGCAACCAGGGTGGATTTATTAAGAATAAATCATACCAAACCTATCTAATATGTTCCTGTGATGGGACTTGTGGCTAGGGAAGAACAGCAGAAACATTATTTTAACTTTAGTGAGGCTTTGAACATTGTCTCATAAGAGCTTCTAAGAAGCAAGCTAAAGAAATACTGTACAATTTTCAACAGTTGAGAGCAATACTGACCTGAAAATATATTCAGAGAGTAGCCCTTGATATTCAGATTTAACCTGGTGATTGAGATTGCTATTGCAAACTTTTTAATTAATCAAATCGATTACATAACACAGAATATATTTGGAGGGTTTGAAATCACTTTAAATGGTCTTGACGACCTGGAGAAATAATCTGGAAAAGCTAGGAATGCAGTTTTGTGAGGAAAACAACATCTTCTGCCTTTAGCTTTTAATCACCAGCTGTTCATGTGTTGGAGAGCAGCAATGCAGGGAGGAATCTGGAGGCTGCAGTGTGTCCCAAGTGGAAAGTTTCATGCAAAGCTGCTGCAAAACAGAGAAAGCCCTCAGTGCAAAGTTGCCACTGATCAGTGGGCAAACAGGGTCACGCTGCCTCAACCCAGCCAGAAAAATGCCTCTGTGGTGGGTCAGCCTTGGGCTGGTGGGGATTGGGGCAGCCTCTGATCCCATACTTTGGCCTCTTGAAAGCAAATTCTCTGCTTTCAAGAGAGGACTGAAGCTCTACTGGGAGTCTAGGCATTAGCAATAGTAAATAAGCCAACTTAGAATGTACCAGCAGAGGTTTGCTTTCCTGAAGGGATCAGTTCTGGTATTCCAGAGCCCTAGGCTCAGCTTGAGCACTAATTCTGTCTTCAAGGGTAAAAGCAGCCTCTCATTTGTACTTTTGAGTCCACAGGCTCATTAACACTGAGATTCATGAAAATCTCCTTTATTTTCTGCCCTTCCACCACCACGAAATCTCAAGGTTGAGGTGAATCTTTCGTGATAGAGACTGTTCTTGACACTGTTGTTCCAAGGACTCCTTTATACCATGTCAGTTTTCTCTGTCTCTGTTTCTCTGAGGTGACTTCCTGGATGTATTAGGGTGTCCCTGTCATGTATTTGGGTCATCTGCCACCTCTCAACATTTTTAGCAAAAACTGAAATTTCTTTGCTAGGTGGTGGATCTCTGAGATTTGAGACTTCTATTACCCTTAGTCTGACTCTTATTTGAGTTGAAGAAGAGATGAGACTACTTCTTTGTTTGGAAGAGATGAACAAAAGTGTTTGTCTCCTTTCTTATCTCAGGATGGAATGGCACATCTGAAGAAATAAGTAAGGAACATACTGCTGAGTAATGAACACAAAAATGCTGTCTATCATCACAGCTGAATAAACAGGAGTATTGGCATAATCTGTCTCCTTTGTTCCATATGAGGGCCAGGAGAGGACTCAGCTGGAAGATCATGGCCAGTTCCTGGTGCTTTAATTAAGGGAGGATGTTGAACAGCTGGAGAGTCAGAGGACAGAACTTGGGATGACCAGAAATCTAGAAAACATGGCTCGTGATGAAAAGCAAAAGGAATTTGCATAACTTGATTTAGAAAAGAGACAATAGAGGGGGTGGCCCATCAATGAACTTTAACTATTTTTAAAATAGACATGAAGAGAAAGGGAATGAATCTTTTTTGTGCCCATTATGGATGGAAAATGACTGAAATTAGAGGAAGGGAGATCCAGATGAAACATCTGTACATTTTCCTCATATAGTCAATTGACGAAACTGGTTTTCTTTGGAGGAAGTGGCATGCCCATGAGTGGAGACGGGCACGGGTGTAGCTAACTCTGAATTCAGGAACAGGAGTGGACTAGATGGCTTCTCCTCTCCACCCTACTTTTCTATTCTTCTGGGAATGTTATCCAGTGGCTGATAAAGGCTTAGTCCTCAATGACTCCCAAATGGTGCTGCTGATAGCAGGATCACCCCCACTGCAAGTGGAAGCCACCAGGACGTTTTCCAGCGGATAAAATGGGACACCAAGCACAGAGTGCTCTTTGACTCAGATGAGGGCAGGTCCCAGGCACCTCTCGTTTCTGTTTTTAGTGTCCTCTGCAGATTTGAGTGGGCTACTTTTTTCACTGCCAGCACCACAGTACTTTAGAAACAAAGCAAAGAAGCAAAGCTACACAGCTACACAAGCCTAGCAGGCCCAGCAGGCCAGGTAGGGCTGGGCACAAAATATTCCATAGCTAAACCTACATAACGGTGTCTCATGATGAATGTCATGTCCAGCTGCCTCTGACTCCCTGGCTTTAAGAGGGACAGCTGTCCATGGGAATCAACAGGAAAACTCCAACCTGAGTCATGTCTGAGCTCCTCTGCTGCTCCACCCTGTGTGAGCTCAGTGTCTTTGGAGACAGCTCTGGCAGCAGCTCGAGAGAACAAAAGGGTGTTCTGGGAAACAGCTTCTGCAGACCTTCCTCCCAACTCTGTTATTTCTCACCTCACACTTTACCCATATTTTTCATAAATGCTGTAAGTTGTACTTATTTGTGGAGTTCTTTGCCTGACAGTAGTCTTAGATATGTACCTGAGGGCTGCTTTGTGTTTTCATACCGAGAACATACAGCCATTGTCCTCCCTCCTTCAGCATTTCCCAGCAATAGTTCAGTGACTCTGCATCTGCTCTCCAAAATCCATTTTTTAATCTTTTGTTATGGTCTGCTCAGCCTGTGACCCCACTTGCATACACCCTCCCTGCTGCTCACAGGTCATCACTCCTCACATGACTTAACTGTGAACACTACATTAAACACTGATGTGATCTTTCCTCCCAGCCTATTGGACTTCTTCAAGCATTGCTGGTGTCAGAGTTCACAGCTCCAGGTTTTTATGAAGAGGGGTGACCAGGGGAAAAGACTGCATTAATTCTCTTCAGTGCCACAAAGCACTCCAGATCTTCCTCAGCTGAAGAGATACCATGGAACAGACTTCCAGTGGGACACAGAAGCATGCTCCTGAATTCTTCTGGGTTTTTTGGTAGGAGGGAAAGGAGAAATGAAAAAAAAAAAAATTTGTAAGGATGAGATGAAAGAAGGGATACCATAAAAAATTCAGATGAATGCTGAGCATAAATCAAGTTCTCTTCTGGGTTTTGGAGGCAGAGGTGGTTGCAGAAAGAACAGCCAGATGCTTGGTAGTTTCCTAAAACACTAGAACAGTGTGTCATAGGTTGTTCCCTTCTGCCTCTTTCCCAAATTTACCCCCTTCTCTTGATCCTTCTACCCCCCTGAAACTCTGCCATCCCAGGATATCCCTGCCCTTTTTGCTCCCACCTGCTCTGTCTCTGACCTTGTTGCCTCTGCACATCCCACCCTGCCTGTCCCTGGATGCTGTCCTGCAGCTCCTCTTTTGAGCCATTATTTTTCTCTTCCTTCTCCCCTTCAGTGCTGTTTAAGGTGCCATCCAACCCTGGGTGGCACGGGGTTAGGGGGAGTGGGGCACAGCCAGCTCTCTGCCCTCTGCTCATATTTGGGGCTGAGTTCCTGTGGCAGAAGCATGCTCTGCACTAGGAAAGTCTTCAGCAGAGATAACATCTGGATTTCAGACAAGCACTGCAGACCATGTGCAAGTGGAAAGCAGTGATTTACAGCTAGGTCAGATCTGACAGGATTTTCATATGGCCACCAAGTACAGGCTGATGTCTCCAGGGATCAACCCCGGCTAATTTCAAGCCCCTGCATGAAGCACTGAACTGCAGTGAAACCACTGTAAGACATTTTCAACATGGGCCAACCATAGTTTTCAATAACCTCATTCTTGGAAGTTGCTGACCAGCTTTCAGTGAAATGTTCCCAAAATAAAATTCAGCCCAACACAGAGAACAAGGATGGAAAATTTCGGCCTAGAATGATTAAAATATGAAAAAATTAAAAGCCACTGAAAAAACAGATCTTATAATCAAAACTGTTCGGCAACATTAAATATAAGATTTGTTGCCATCTCCACCTGTAACAGAGGGATGACTATTTAAGTATTCAATTTGGGAAAAAAACTTTCTTGCATGACTGACATGAAAGGAGAAAGAATTTTCCTTCTGATTATGAGGCATATGCCCAAGAAAGACACCTGATGAGGACAAACACTGGTGACTGTATGCAAACTGCTATGTGATCTGAATTATTTACATTGCTTGGAGTTCACCAGATTCTTCACCAAAGTGTTTTAAAGTCCCAGACTGAACTGAGCACTAGTGGATGCATCAGGGAGAGAGATGTCAGCTTGACCCACGGTGATTTGCCATCTGTGAAAGGCAAACAAACACAACCAACTGGAGGAAGGAGCATTGTGACTGTAATAGGAACTGGAGCACAGATTTACAGAGGATCTTTGTGCTTGGACTCACGAGCCTTTGACTATGTTAGTACTGAAAAGTAAGCAGCTGCAAAAGCCCAACTACCAGATCTGTGCAAAAATCAAGCTTTGGCTGTTGATTGCTTAACACTCTACCTGTAAGGCTGGACCAGATGTGAAATTATTCCCTATATTATTTTCTTCAGTTTTCAAAAGAAGACAGCTAGGTTTTCAGAAAAGTTTTTAGAGTCTTTTTAAGGTTTTTACTGTACTCCAATAAAAGGCTCCAGGATTTAAAAACTTGTCCACTTTTTTCAAGTATATAAAGGGGTTATAACAAAAGATATTATCTCTGTGGCAAATTTTGATTTCCTCAGATTACAGCTTCACAGTTAAATAAAGAATATTACTGGTATCAGAGAAAATACCACTTTTGGGACAAGAAGTCACTGCTACTTTGAATTGAGTCCATTGCTGAAACAAGAAAATATATCTAGATGCAAAGTACAGCCTCTTAAAAGCCACAGCATAAACACATAGATTTTTCCCCTCTCCGGATCCAAAATACAGTAGTTACAGACTATTTTTAATTCATGTAAAATTATGATAATCATGAAAGCATAAACTTTATGGTTTGGTGAATTGGCTGCAATGTACATCCCTAAAGGCTCTGTTCCCTAAAGTAGGGAAGTACTGAGATCAGCATAATGAGAAATACGACCGAGGACCCTGCAGACAACTTGTAGGCTGAAACAAAGATCAGGCCAGATGTAGCTACATTTATTGCTGTGCTGTGCACCAGAAAATGTTAAATATAAGGCACGGGGAGTGAAGATTTCCAAATATATTAGCAGCATTCTTGTGATGTGATCGTAGCGGTTTTAAGGCCATAGTGCCTTGAAGGCCAGCAAGCACTGGGTTCTTTATGTTGCTTTTAACCAACATAGATTGATATGTATGACCCAAACCTGACATCTAGTGGAGGAAGAGCGAGGGCAGGATTTTCCTTGCCTTCCCAGGGATGCGCTGGGCTATGTGCACACTAATAGAGCAATTTGCTGTTCTCTTCAGAAGTGATCTGAAGGCCGTCTGCCGCACGGCTCGTCCTGGGCAGGGAAGAAAACCAAGGAATTCGTGGCCACTCCAGCTAAGTGTGCACACCTTGTCTAGTTCATGACACCGGTATCCACAGCTGTGCATGCCAGTAGCCAGGTCCACAGTGCTGTCAGCAGATAATGAGCTCTGAAGGTTGAATTTTAAAAAGTTTCAAAAGACAATCGTAGAGATGACCATGTCTGGTGGAATTTGGGCAGGGTCTTGTGATGGCATCTAACAGAAAGAATAGGTGTTCACTACAGCTGCACAGATAGCGTCAGTGACCTACAATTTCTGCTGCCAGAAATGTCAAGTCTGCAGTGCTGGACCAGACCAGCCAGTTGAACAATAGGTCTTGAGGCTGCAGCTCTGTTTAGCTTCCAGCTTTTTCCCAGTGCTGTAGGTCACTCACTGCCCCATCTGGGATACTTGAGCTGGGAGGCCAGCAATACTTCAGGAATGTTTTAACAACTCTCTGCCTCGTCCTCTGCACCTGCTACTGTAATATCTCAGTTCTCAGTCAGCAAAAATCAAAGCTTCAGGCTCTCATATTTGCATGGAAATATTGAAAACATGAACCCTAAAGGCTAAAAGAAGCCAAAAGCCAAATAAAACTTTCCAGTGTTTATTTTTCGTATCTTGCAAATTTAAGTCAATATCATAAATCTGTTGGTACCTCAGTCCTGACAGGAGCACTTATAGGCCATTAAAAATGGCAGAAGACAAAGGGTATTTTAGTTCTTAATACACCATAGGAAGCAAAAAACATCTCCCATGTGCTAGTAAAGAGTCCAGGCTTTGTAGCTGAGAGTTGAAACAACTCACACTGTCTGTGAATCACCATTTAGGTAGGATGAAGCAGCAAGTTACCAATAGTTTAGAGATTCATTAAAATGCCTGAAATACTGTTGCTTGCCTAAATGAGTGCACAGCCATCAGCCACTGCCAAAGAGCTCAGCTACAGGGCTCTGTCCCAAACAGTCACAATGCTGACAAGGTGATGCATGTTTTTAGAAGGGATTTTTAATCTCCTGATAGGAAAACAAAGTTAGTGTTATACAAACAGTACAAAGTTTACCAGAGGATTGAGCTTTAATCTCTGGTGGTTGCTTATTGACTGCGGAAGAAACAGAAGCTACTCAGCGAAAAGACCTCTTCGACATCCTGTTTGCAGGAAAACTTGAAGGAGAGGCTCTCACCCCCTGCAGCTTTCCCTGGCACCCAAAGTAAGTCTGAACTGAGGTCTGAATTGGAAGACAGGACTGGGCCTGGGTTGTTTAAAATTCCTGTTTATTCTGCCATGAAAGGACTTGGTTTACCTTACTGTGTTTGATGATTCTGACCTTTCTAAAAGTTGGGAAAGCAGAAGTTGTGATAGATCGTTTAAAGAATGTCATGATGTATATATTAAGACTTGTTCTATCAGCACAATTCTTGAAGTCAGAGAGAGCAGGCTTGGGATACTTGCACCCCCTGCTTCCTAATGCCTGTCAGAAGAGAGAGAACAAAACTGAAGAAATCAGTTGCATGTCTTCTTCCTCCTCCAACAAGTTCCTCATCTTGCGCTCTTTACTAGCAGAGAATTGTGAGTCCTAATTTTCAAAATCAAACCCAGGTACTTCAGTCAGTGAGACACAGGGTGCCTGCAGTTTGACAGGTTGTTTCTGTGTACATAACCTGCATGTTTATTTGTGCCAGAAGTGTACAACATGGGACACATGGGGCTGATTTTGGTGAAACTTGCAACCCTTGCTAATCTGCGGTGGGAGGTTAATCCTGAAAACTAGGATATTTACTTCTTCCTGTACATTTTTTTGGAAAAGTCAGACCGAGCCACAGCTGTTTCATAACTTCATGTTTCCACATACCTTGCTAAATACCTATTTTAATCAGTGCTGCGGAAGTAATTGCAACAAACAATTTAGAAAATTGACTTTTTCTGTTTTGTACATGTTTCTGCACACACGGGCTTGGTTTGCTAAAACATTAATTTGCATAGCTTTTAGTTCTTGCTACTTCAAAAGTATGCAAGTGCAGGCATTTTCTGGGCAGCATTTATGTTGGTTTGATTAGACATCTGGGTCACACAACTTCACTTCCATTCCCTGAAAGGCTGAGAGTAGTTCTCAGAAACATGTTTCATATTGTGGAATTTGTTTTTTGCCAGTGTTTTCTCATGGTTTGTCCAAATTCTGTATGTTCCTTTCATAGTATATATCAGTGCTCCAGCATGTAATGCAAACGCCCAGAAGATATTTGTTACAGAAGAGAAAGGAAGATCTGTAGAAAATGCTTTGTTTTTTCCACAGCACTGGCCTTGACAGTGATTTGCACTCAAAGTCTAGACATAGTTTTACAGTGTGTTCATGCTGGAGCAGGTTAGATGTAGACTCTGTATTTACTTGTTTCCAGATTTCATGATCTTGAATTCCATCACTGTGCACCACAACTAATTGTTCAGTCACGGAGCCGTCCTTAGGGGTAATCTAACAAATGATGTTCCGGGACAACCTTTGAGCAGAATTAGTGGAACAAATAACGCAGCTTGTTTTAAGATGGAACTTATGACAGAATTACACAATTGAAATAGCAGAGGACTTAAAATGTCCTCTTCAGGCTGCTGTTTAAAACTGAATGAAGAGAGGCACAGAGATGCAAGCTTCCTCCTACTCTCACAGCTGCATCTGCAAGTTTTCCACGTAGTGGGGTAGAGGATTCATAGACTGATGCACAAGATAGATCGAGATAACCTCTCAGCATCTCTTCTAAGAGAGATGGCTCCAGGTTTTGCATTCATAAGAGCCCCTGAGAGAGTGACAGTTTAAGGATCTAATTTCTACTCCATGTTATTCTTTTCTTCAAGGTTCCCTGCACCTCTCTCAGCAATGGCTATGGTGTGTCTTTCAGACTTTGAAGCTTATGCTAAGAAATATTTACCCAAGATTGCTTGGGATTATTTTGCAGCTGGAGCAGACGACTGTACCACACGAGATGAAAACATCCTGGCATATAAAAGGTAACGTGAGGAGGAAATGAAGGGGATTGTATTGGGACCTTTTAAACTGTTTTTGTGCAAATGTTTGGACTTCATAAGCAGAGACACCTAACACCTTGTCGTTTTTAGGGGGTCCCCAAGCTGAATGCAAAACCTGAGCAATATACATTGTGTGCTCTGATGCCAGACTGAGGATGACACAGGCTGTGTGAGGCTTTGGGGGTGCTGAGGGTACAGGCGAGTGCTAGGGTAGGGTAGGGTACAGTGTGCTGTGGTATGTGTGGCATGACAGGAAAGGGCACAAACAGCTATAATAGAATAAGACGCAACACGGGGCTCTTGGTGAACAGCAGGAAGCCTCTGTGCAAGTAGGGTGGGATCTGGGGAACATGCTGCAGGGCCTGAGGGCAGGCACACTCTACAGTGAGGGCTGGTGAAGTGGAAGGCTCAGCCTGGCTGCAAGTAGAAGGAAGCTGGGGATGGACAGTGGGAGAACAAGACACGGTGAGCTGAGGTAGGAGATGCAGAAATTACATACTGTGGCCAGTAAAGCGGGATTAATAAAAAGTGGAAGTGGCTGAACTGCTGGCTGAATTGACCTCTAAAAGCAAACAGAAAGGACAAAGAGCCTTTGTTATATGCTGTTTTCTTCACTGGCTCAGATACCTGCTTTGCAATTGGTGAATGAAAACCTGGTTTCCACGTAACTTCATAAAAACTCACTGAACATCTACTATCCCGAAGGGGTTTCTTTGCCTTACAGAATTCATTTCCGGCCACGTATGCTGCGGGACGTATCCGTGATGGACATCAGGACTAAAATCCTGGGGTCTGAAATCAGCTTTCCTGTAGGAATCGCCCCTACAGGCTTCCACCAGCTAGCATGTCCTGATGGAGAGAAAAGCACAGCCAGAGGTACTCTTCTGCTCTGGTGCCACGTAGCAAAAAGGGGGTTGTGGAAAAGCCCAAGAAGCTGTTAGGATGACTTTAAGTGTGACTGAGAAAAATTTTCAGGCTTGAAGGGGCAAACTCCGTTCCCACTTTCTGACACCCTGCATGGGAAGCTGTATAGATGTTGCTCTTCTTCTCCAGCTACCACCATACAAAATCAGCTCCATGGATTCTGCTGCAAATTTAGGGCAAGGGCAGTGGACACATTTCTGGCTCACACCAAAAATCACATAAGGTTTTCAGTCCTAGGGGCTCTAGATGGGTTGTGAAAGTTGTAGATGAGACTCAGACTGTGAATTCCTTGTTACTGGTTAAGAAATGTCTCCATTGGAGAAAAAGAGATCCCCTTTTCACAAATCCTGTGGTGGGTTTGAAGACCTGACCCCTAGAAATGTGTTTTCTTCTGTGTACACTGAGTAGATTTAACAGTGCATTCCCACGAGGACTCAGTCACAAAGATAAAATTCATATTTTTTTTAAAAATGTAGTTGCAAAATGAAAGCACAGCTTGGTTATATCTCTCTTCCTCTTCTGCTTTCTTAACCATGGACCAACAAGAGTGCATGGTGAATAGAGTCACTGCTAATCCCGGGGGCACAGTGCCCTGTGCTTTTTAGGATACACATGAAACAGGAGTTCGGGTGGTCTCTGCAAACAGTGCATGGTTTTGTATCTGATGTCTAGCAAGAATGTTCAAATGCCTTTGTTTCTGATTCCTTTCCACCGCCTCCCAAGCGGCCAGAGCAATGAACACCTGCTATATTGCCAGCACCTACTCCACCTGCACGCTGGAGGAGATCTCTGCGGCCGCTCCCAGCAGTCTCCGCTGGTTCCAGCTCTACATCCACCGCAACAGGGCAGCTTCCCAGCAGCTGGTCCAGCGGGCGGAGGCCTTGGGCTTCCAGGGCCTCGTGCTCACCGCGGATCTGCCCTACACAGGCAAGAGACGTGATGATGTCCGCAATGGTTTCCGTCTTCCTCCCCACATGAAAGTGAAGAACTTGGAACAAGCCTTTGAGGTTTGTAAAATGAGCCTGTCCTTTCATTCACTGTGCTGGCATGTACCACATGAGACAAAAAACCACTGGGTAACCGCTGCCTTGGCATTTGCTGTACCAGGGCGTATTTTCTCCCCTGCTGGTTCTGCAGCATCCTGGCTTGACCTCCTGCCAGACTGGATTCTGTCTTCAAAATCCCCATCCAGCTGCCTTAGAGACACTGATCTCCACCTCCACTGTAATTATTCTCCTTCAGAGACGTGTGACATTTCTGGAGCTGCTGAACACGTCTGTTGGCAAGTTTGATTAATCTGTTCTAGGGCAAAGAAAGACACCAAGGGACCTGTGTATTGCAGCAGCTTGGATGAGTTTTCCTTCGTTGTTTCCTTTTGGCTGTAGGGAGATGACTGGTCTGAGTACGGACTGCCACCCAACAGCTTGGATCCTTCAGTCACCTGGAATGATATCTACTGGCTGCGGAGCCTGACCCGCCTGCCCATCATCATCAAAGGCATCTTGACAAGAGAAGATGCAGAGCTGGCAGTGAGACATGGAGTTCAGGGAATTATTGTGTCCAATCATGGTGGAAGGCAACTGGATGAAGGACCTGCCACTGTAAGTGAGAAAACGCATGTCCCACATTTTCCCTGTTTGCGGTCTGCACGTTTGCATTAACCTGGGTATCTCTGTGCCCAGGTTTGTGTGCACACTTCTGGTGGACTTGAGTTTGTCCAGTGGCCATGGACGTGTGCAGATGTATTTTAGCTTTAAACTGGTGAGGTCCATACCCTGACATGGACTACCTGTTGAAGTATTGCCTCAGCTTCTTAGGAGGGTTCTGTAAGTATCACAGAACCCACAAAAGTGAAGACAAACTACTGGCCTAACTCAGGCAGAGTTTCTGCCTGTGTCTCCATTAGCTGGTGCAGTGCACACAAATTCTTTGCGCACTGCAGCAAAAAGAAAACAAAGCTCTGGAACCAAAAATGTACAAATGAGAGCATAATGTATTCTCATTGTTCACATCTGTCAAAACATGCAAAACAATGCAGCTAGATTTAGTGAGAGGTCTGCTTGCGTATTTACAGGCTCAAGTCTAAGTGGGAATTTATTGACTTCCATGAGCCAGAAAAAGGATAACTTATCTGGAGAAAAATTCCCCTGCTTTTTAATTTGTACAAAGAAATCTTGCATTGTTTGGACATGTGTGTATTTCACTGGCGTAATTTGGCTTCTGTCAGTTTTTCCAGTTGCTCTTATTTTACAGTTCTGCATTGCACAGTATCTTATGAACTTTCATTTCTCGGTTTTCTTCTCTGAAATAAAAATAGGTACAAGAAAATTATATTCTACGTCAAGGCTGACAATAATAAATTAAAAAAAATTAAAACCCAAAAGCTAAAGGCATAATAACAGAAATGGCATCCACATTAACTGCTCTTCTACCTTAAAAGTTGCTTCACATACACAGACAAGGCAGTAGATACATAGTTGGCCTCTGCTATTCTTCTGGTGCCAAGCCCAGCTCTTGCTGAGCTAGTCCTAGAAAATTTCAGCCTGAAGGTTTTCGGTTTGAAATTCAGGGAAAAAAAAGTTTAAAAGAAGACAAAAGGGTATAAGACACTGCAGAAAAGAGCCTTTGGGGTTTGCTCTGAAGGAAAGTTAATTATGTCTAGTCCTGGCCCTGGTTGTCTCTGCCTTTAGGGCCACAGCCAGCATCTTTGTGTGGTGCTGCCCTGCAATAACATCTGAGGCTCTAGTCCATGCTGGACTCTACAGAAAAGACCTTAGGGAATCAGGAGACTTAGCCTGGAGGAAATGATTGACTGCACTACACAGAAAATGAAACCCTTCACAGAGGCTTTAGACGGAGGCACTCAACAAGTGTTCACCAGGATTAAGTTGAAATGTAAGGTTAGGTAGTTTGAGCAGTAGAAGTTTGACATCAGCCTTTTTTCCAACAGCTGTATCATTCATCATTGTCTCAAATGAAAGTAAAATATTGGTGATAGTTATCCCATTGAAATTTATATTTTAAATCTTTCATGAATCTAGTGAAAATGTTACTTTTTCACTTATCAAAAGTGATAGCAAAGAATATCAGTATAAGCAAAGCACTGGAAAAAAGCATTAAGTATCTGGAAAACAGGACAGGGACCTGCATGTTATTCTGCAGCTCCTGGTTCTGACTATTTATGATGCATCATCACATTCAATTTCAAATGCACTGAAGCACTGCATCCCTGCCTGTCTCTTTGGAATATATCCTCCTTCTCTTGGAATCAAAAGCTGCCCACAAGGTGAGACTGGCTGCTTCTTTGCAGATTGAGGCTCTGGTTGAGGTTGTGGAGGCAGTACGAGGCAGAGTTGAAGTTTACGTGGATGGTGGAATACGAAAAGGAAGCGACGTTTTAAAAGCACTGGCACTGGGAGCAAAATGTGTCTTTATTGGAAGACCAGCTTTATGGGGCCTGGCTTACAAGGTGAGTAAGGAGCTCTGAGTTCATATGCCTGCTTCTCACACTCTCCAACACTCCTGCAACTGAAGTCACAGAGTTTTCACTGGAGGAGAACATCTTTTTTAATTTTATTTTGCTGAATCTGAAGTGGAATCACCTCAAATTGAATGAAACCCTGGCATTTCCTGTGATTTAAAAATACCACTGAATTTCACAATTTCCTGGGATTTTGAACAATAGGATTTTGAAGGTGATAACATTTTTTTGTGGGACCTGATTCCTTTGTGTTTCAGTTTGGCATTAAAATACTGTAGGACTCAGGATCACCAGTGCTTTCAAAAATTGGAGCTGGGCTTATTTGCCAGAAAGATGAGTCTGACAATTTTATTTGCCTTCAGTGAATACTTGGGAACAATACATAATTTTGATATACCAGTTTCATAGCAGTGCTGTGAATTCTTCAGAAATACATATAGAACTCCATCCCACTGATGGCTGAAACATTTTGGACAAGGCTGAGCAAAACTGGAGGTGCCTGAGGTTTCTACTGTTATTTCAGTTCCACCTTAGCTTCTTTTTAACTCCTGGCATATTTCTATGATCCAGGATCATGAATTAGGCCTCTGATGCAGAAGGTAAACATCATATAATTAAAATTAAAACATTATTATACCAGTTGAGATTTTGCTAAATTTTTGCTTTTTAGACTCTGGATTTGAGCTTTCAAAGCTTTTCTCTAGAAGAAAAGATACTTAGTTTTATGGTCTAGAAACATTTCCTATCTTTTAAATGGAACTGTGGTCCACTGGTGTGATTGCTGTGGATTCCAGTAGCAAGGCTTTAAGCAAGAAATCATCTGGATCTTCTGAAAAAGCCTGTAAGAGTCGGCAGTACTGTTTCTTTTGCCAGCAAACATCAAAAAAGGGCGTAAGACGAAAAGGGTGTTCTTGTGAGTTGCCTGCACTTTGTCCACAATGCAAACAGAAAGGAGATGGGATCTGGGGGCTTTAGTTGTGCTTTGGTATTATATTCCACAGAGTGTTCCTAAAGATGTATCTCAGAGGCATTATCATAGCATACAGTAGAGGAAGGGCATAAACAAGTGCTAATGTTGTCTGCACCCAAAGTATTCATTATTGCAAGACAAAAAGAAAATTTAGGAGAAAAAAAAAATTTAAATCCTCCAATATTTTATAGGAGGATTTAAAATATATAATATTTTATATACATTTTGTTGGCTTTTGAGCTTCTTGGTGTCACTTACACAGAGAAAAACGTACAGTCTATTGTTTTTAAAGATTCAGTCCAGTATTTGAGTAAACTATTCTTTCTGAAGTGGTACCATATATAAAACTCTCATTACTTCATTAAAAACTGTCAGCATTCTAAGGCTTGACATTTTAAATAGCAAGCCCACTGGTGGGGGAACACTGAAAGCTTAAAAAAGGAACCAGCTACAAAATGTCAGAAGTGAAAAACAGCTTAGTTTTCTTTCCCTGTTCAGATGTATCCCAAAAGGAAAAGTATCTAAATTAATCTGTGATGAACTGAGCACATCCATCATATCATTTTAATCATNCCATTAGCTGGTGCAGTGCACACAAATTCTTTGCGCACTGCAGCAAAAAGAAAACAAAGCTCTGGAACCAAAAATGTACAAATGAGAGCATAATGTATTCTCATTGTTCACATCTGTCAAAACATGCAAAACAATGCAGCTAGATTTAGTGAGAGGTCTGCTTGCGTATTTACAGGCTCAAGTCTAAGTGGGAATTTATTGACTTCCATGAGCCAGAAAAAGGATAACTTATCTGGAGAAAAATTCCCCTGCTTTTTAATTTGTACAAAGAAATCTTGCATTGTTTGGACATGTGTGTATTTCACTGGCGTAATTTGGCTTCTGTCAGTTTTTCCAGTTGCTCTTATTTTACAGTTCTGCATTGCACAGTATCTTATGAACTTTCATTTCTCGGTTTTCTTCTCTGAAATAAAAATAGGTACAAGAAAATTATATTCTACGTCAAGGCTGACAATAATAAATTAAAAAAAATTAAAACCCAAAAGCTAAAGGCATAATAACAGAAATGGCATCCACATTAACTGCTCTTCTACCTTAAAAGTTGCTTCACATACACAGACAAGGCAGTAGATACATAGTTGGCCTCTGCTATTCTTCTGGTGCCAAGCCCAGCTCTTGCTGAGCTAGTCCTAGAAAATTTCAGCCTGAAGGTTTTCGGTTTGAAATTCAGGGAAAAAAAAGTTTAAAAGAAGACAAAAGGGTATAAGACACTGCAGAAAAGAGCCTTTGGGGTTTGCTCTGAAGGAAAGTTAATTATGTCTAGTCCTGGCCCTGGTTGTCTCTGCCTTTAGGGCCACAGCCAGCATCTTTGTGTGGTGCTGCCCTGCAATAACATCTGAGGCTCTAGTCCATGCTGGACTCTACAGAAAAGACCTTAGGGAATCAGGAGACTTAGCCTGGAGGAAATGATTGACTGCACTACACAGAAAATGAAACCCTTCACAGAGGCTTTAGACGGAGGCACTCAACAAGTGTTCAAGTTGAGTTTAATTAAGTTGAAATGTAAGGTTAGGTAGTTTGAGCAGTAGAAGTTTGACATCAGCCTTTTTTCCAACAGCTGTATCATTCATCATTGTCTCAAATGAAAGTAAAATATTGGTGATAGTTATCCCATTGAAATTTATATTTTAAATCTTTCATGAATCTAGTGAAAATGTTACTTTTTCACTTATCAAAAGTGATAGCAAAGAATATCAGTATAAGCAAAGCACTGGAAAAAAGCATTAAGTATCTGGAAAACAGGACAGGGACCTGCATGTTATTCTGCAGCTCCTGGTTCTGACTATTTATGATGCATCATCACATTCAATTTCAAATGCACTGAAGCACTGCATCCCTGCCTGTCTCTTTGGAATATATCCTCCTTCTCTTGGAATCAAAAGCTGCCCACAAGGTGAGACTGGCTGCTTCTTTGCAGATTGAGGCTCTGGTTGAGGTTGTGGAGGCAGTACGAGGCAGAGTTGAAGTTTACGTGGATGGTGGAATACGAAAAGGAAGCGACGTTTTAAAAGCACTGGCACTGGGAGCAAAATGTGTCTTTATTGGAAGACCAGCTTTATGGGGCCTGGCTTACAAGGTGAGTAAGGAGCTCTGAGTTCATATGCCTGCTTCTCACACTCTCCAACACTCCTGCAACTGAAGTCACAGAGTTTTCACTGGAGGAGAACATCTTTTTTAATTTTATTTTGCTGAATCTGAAGTGGAATCACCTCAAATTGAATGAAACCCTGGCATTTCCTGTGATTTAAAAATACCACTGAATTTCACAATTTCCTGGGATTTTGAACAATAGGATTTTGAAGGTGATAACATTTTTTTGTGGGACCTGATTCCTTTGTGTTTCAGTTTGGCATTAAAATACTGTAGGACTCAGGATCACCAGTGCTTTCAAAAATTGGAGCTGGGCTTATTTGCCAGAAAGATGAGTCTGACAATTTTATTTGCCTTCAGTGAATACTTGGGAACAATACATAATTTTGATATACCAGTTTCATAGCAGTGCTGTGAATTCTTCAGAAATACATATAGAACTCCATCCCACTGATGGCTGAAACATTTTGGACAAGGCTGAGCAAAACTGGAGGTGCCTGAGGTTTCTACTGTTATTTCAGTTCCACCTTAGCTTCTTTTTAACTCCTGGCATATTTCTATGATCCAGGATCATGAATTAGGCCTCTGATGCAGAAGGTAAACATCATATAATTAAAATTAAAACATTATTATACCAGTTGAGATTTTGCTAAATTTTTGCTTTTTAGACTCTGGATTTGAGCTTTCAAAGCTTTTCTCTAGAAGAAAAGATACTTAGTTTTATGGTCTAGAAACATTTCCTATCTTTTAAATGGAACTGTGGTCCACTGGTGTGATTGCTGTGGATTCCAGTAGCAAGGCTTTAAGCAAGAAATCATCTGGATCTTCTGAAAAAGCCTGTAAGAGTCGGCAGTACTGTTTCTTTTGCCAGCAAACATCAAAAAAGGGCGTAAGACGAAAAGGGTGTTCTTGTGAGTTGCCTGCACTTTGTCCACAATGCAAACAGAAAGGAGATGGGATCTGGGGGCTTTAGTTGTGCTTTGGTATTATATTCCACAGAGTGTTCCTAAAGATGTATCTCAGAGGCATTATCATAGCATACAGTAGAGGAAGGGCATAAACAAGTGCTAATGTTGTCTGCACCCAAAGTATTCATTATTGCAAGACAAAAAGAAAATTTAGGAGAAAAAAAAAATTAAATCCTCCAATATTTTATAGGAGGATTTAAAATATATAATATTTTATATACATTTTGTTGGCTTTTGAGCTTCTTGGTGTCACTTACACAGAGAAAAACGTACAGTCTATTGTTTTTAAAGATTCAGTCCAGTATTTGAGTAAACTATTCTTTCTGAAGTGGTACCATATATAAAACTCTCATTACTTCATTAAAAACTGTCAGCATTCTAAGGCTTGACATTTTAAATAGCAAGCCCACTGGTGGGGGAACACTGAAAGCTTAAAAAAGGAACCAGCTACAAAATGTCAGAAGTGAAAAACAGCTTAGTTTTCTTTCCCTGTTCAGATGTATCCCAAAAGGAAAAGTATCTAAATTAATCTGTGATGAACTGAGCACATCCATCATATCATTTTAATCATTCACCTGCATGAGAGGCTGGAATTGGCATGGACTTAAGGGACTATCCCAGCTCTCAGGGTGCAGGCATCCTGCAGCACTGCTCTGTGCCGGTGCTCCTTTTACCCTGAGTGCTTTCTCTGTTGGGACAGGGTGAAGAAGGTCTTCAAGATGTCTTGAGAATTCTGCAGGATGAGTTTCGCTTGTCTATGGCCTTAGCTGGTAAGTGTTTGCTTTGTAGTGGGTGATACAGAGGCTTCTGCATGCAGGCCCTATAAAATCAGGAATATGATGGGTGGGTCACAAAAAGGGAATCCACAGGAGCTGTGATAGTTCTAGTCGCTGTACTTGGGGAGATTCTCTGCTTCCTGTGAAACCACTTGGCATTCCAAGTGTCACAGCAATCAAGTTTGCATGGAGGGAGTGGGTTAGAGCACCTTTGTGGCCCAAGTAAGGAGATGCAAAACTGCTAAGTACGACCAAGCAAAACTTGGAATTCCTGTTCTCCTGGGAATGGCAGGATATGTTTTTCAGTACTTAATTAGTGTTTATCAAGGTAAAATGCAACTGATTCTTTTTTTCTGCATGAAAAAATCATTAAAAATGGATGCAGAATTTTTCTCTGTATGTTGGAGAATACAGTCTGTTGGTGATTACACATGCTTTAAAAGCCTTTGTGTCTCCTCCAAGCTTTTACTCTCACTCTGCATTTCTCACTGCTGCTCTCAGCTGTAGCTGCACTGTTTGACTCTGCACCAAACAGCAAATTTGCAGAGCCCAGGTCAAACTCCAGTTTTACTCATGAACAAGAGGGTGGCTGGACATTGGAATGGGCTCCCCAGGGCAGTGGTCACAGCACCAAGCCTGACAGAGTTCAAGAAGCATTTGGACAATGCTCTCAGGCACATGGTGTGACTCTTAGGGTGTCCTGTGCAGGGCCGTGATTTGGACTGCATGATCCTTGTGGATTCCTTCCAGTGCAGGATATTCCATATATTAAGTATGACCTGCAGATCCAGTGTAGAAGTATTCAGACATCAGCAAAGGGACTTATTAAATATTTTCATGCTCTAGCAGCCATGAACTCAAGTAGATAGCAGTGTTGACTGAGAGACTGGAGCTGAAATCCCGCAGAGCACAGTCTGGTTTTATGGGTTACTTCTTCAAGCAGTAAAGATTCCTGTTTTTTTCCCCAGCAGACTTTTACAGCTCTTTACATGCAAAAGGGCACAGGATTCAGCAAGAGTAGCAAGTTGAGATCCTTTTGCTGGAGCTGTGAAATTCATTGAATCATATAATCCTTTAGGTTGGAAATGACCTTTAAGATCATCCAGTCCAACTATTAACCCAGCACTGCAAATTCCACCAAGAAACCACGTCCCTAAGTGGTGTCTTTTAAATACACCCAGAGATGGTGACTCAGCCACCTCCTTGGCAGCCTATTCCATGCCTGATAACACTTTCTGTGAAGGAAGATTTCCTAATATCCAATCTAAACCTCTCCTGAACACAGGATTGAGGTGCAGCCCCACCAGGGCCCAGCCCACATCCTGCTGCCCACACCACTGCTGATACAAGCCAGGATGCCTGTATCACACCTGGGCACACGGCTGGCTCATGTTCAGCCAGCTGTCAACCAGCACCCCCATTCCACCCATATTTGACCAAATGAAATGGCAAGGCAAATCTCCACCTCTGGCCACTTGGCACACAACAAACCTTGTATCTTTTCTGTCTACGTTTTTCTGCTGACTTGACTGGACCAAATTGCACCCTGCTCAGTTTATTATAAAAAATAATTTTTTTCATGTTTCTAACTCTTCTTGTGTGGGGAGTCCGGTGCTGAATCTCAAGGCTGAAGATGCCATCAAGGAGTGGAGATATCTAAGTACCAGCCTATCCCAACCTGGCTCGTACAAGACTGTGATCCAGAGCAGGGGGACTTCCAAGCTTCATCCACAGACCTCTCTCTCTCACCAGTGTTTCATTTATTGCAGGCTGTGCCAGTGTCTCAGAGATTGGCCAACACCTGGTGCAGTTCTCAAAGCTGTGATCAGCCTCCTGCCATGCCCACCAAACAGAGGCAGCTCAAGCTGAGGCCCCAGCCAGACTGAAGATGAAAAAAGAGGTGCAATAAGTATCTGATAAGGAAGTTCTGAAGAGATTAGGAAAGGCTCTGTCTTAGCAAAGGCTGCATTCTGCTTTTACTGAGACCAATTAATTCCTTAACAGTTTGGGTAATCGTTACTTGCTTAAGTACATTTTCTTGAAACTGGCTGTTCCACGGCATTACCTATGTTGGGTCTTCCTCCAAAACTCTGCTACACTGGACAGCCAGACATGTAAAACTATGTGCCTTGCTTTTTCCACTTGTCCTGCCAAGTCTCACTGCAACTCAATCCACGCACCTCTCCTGCTCTGGGACAGTAAGGGTTATGGCTGCTATCTTCCATAGATTTGGCTTTTCCTGGATGTATTTATAACAGATATAGAAACAAGATGCATCAGCTACCAGACACCCCAGCTACCCCTTGAAGGTGGCTGCCTTCTTGTCCGCTGCTTCTAAATGCAGAGCAATGAAAGAGTGGAGCAGAATACAACTTCTGGGGCAAAAAGCCAGATCTCAGTGTGCAGACCCCCTGCCTCACCCTGCTTTGGAGCCGGCAGATACCCTGATACCCATTTCCCTGGAATGTGCAGGTGGAGCCAAGCTACCAAAAAATGACCTTTTGCATAAACCCTACTTTAAATTGGCCCAGAGGAGGCAGAAGGAAGAAGCTAACCCTGTTAGCTCGTTCTGTTTAGACTTCAATTTCTCTCAGAGATAACAGTGTCTGCAGTGATCTTCCAGAGGCCTTCACACGGAGGCCTTCCTCTCTGTTCCAGTAACAATAAACCTTGTCGGCAGACTGACAGCCCGGCAGATAAGACTTGGGAATTACACCACATCACACACGTTGATGGATTTCAAGGATGTATGAGAAGAGAATGAGACAACTGGGAGTGCTCAGTCCTGCGAAGGCTAAAGGCAGGGGGAGGGGGGATCACATCGCTGTCTTTTACTACTCATTTGGAGAAGATCCAGGCCAGCTTCTTGGATGTGTGCAGTAAAAGGGTGAAAGGCAATGGGGACAGTTGCAATGAGGAAAATTCCAAGGAAAAATCAGTGGGGGAAAAAAATCACCGCGAGGGCAGTGAGACACTGCAATGCAGGGTTTGTGAAACCTCCATTGTTAGAGATATTCAGAGCTTGACTGGGCAAGGTCCAGAGCAACCTCTATGACACTGCTGTGAGAAGAGGCTGGCACAGAGCTCTCCAGAGGCTCCCTTTAATCTGAATTGTTGGGGGATATCACAGAATCACAAAATAAGAGCTGCACATGAGATCTATACCCTGCCATACCACTGTGCTGCCATGATCAACCACGTGGAGCTGCAGAGGCAGCACGTGTATCTCTCTGAAAGGCTGCAAGAAAGTATTTTCTGAGAGAAAAACAAAGATATTTGGTGAGTGAACTTAAAGTTAGAGGTCACAGGGCTCAATCCGGCTGAGAGTCTATTTAACAAGCCCAGTTTTTTCTGAGACATTGAGAGTTTTCTATGATCTGGATTAGGCCTGTGCCAATGCATACCAAAGTTTTGTGCCCCCTTGTCTGCACCCTGTTCTGCTTTATGTACTTGACTGTTGTGAATATCTCTGATACACATTCAAGCAAGATAAAATCTTACAAAAAACTGTCCCCAAAGACTGTAAACATGTGGGTTAAGGAATAATCAAACCCTCCTGCTTCCCTGCATCTCTGGAGGATGGGACAGAGAACCAGTCTACTTACAAGGGTAGTTCATCTACAAAATGGATGCAAATAAAAACATTTTTCTATGGCATATGATGCAAATTTCTCCAGCCTTTAAATATATGATTGACTCATCAATTTCAGCTGAGGAAATAGAGTTCTTTGTAAAACTAAAGGGAAAAGGAGACTAATGATTTGTTTCTACTTAATTGCCCAACTTATGTGCTGTTTAATATAGCAAAGACTACCACAAGAAGGTCCTTCTGATCTTGGAGATAATTTCAGAAATGTTTACAATCACCCTCTTCATTCTACTGGAAGAATTTTGGTACCACTGTAAAAGGAGTTATTTGCTTAGTCAGATTTGAAGACACAGAAACACTGAAGCCCTTAAGGTGGTTTTCTTCATACCTTGATTAAAGTGTCTTACAACTGTTCCCTGCTATAAGAAGTTCAGAGTCTGATGCAGGACAGTTGTCCAAAGGTTAATTATTTAAATCTTGTTCCCTCTTGTCAATGTACAATTAGAAGAGAGGAAAATGTTTCCAGGAGGGAACAGTTCCTCCCACCCTGAAGGGCAGAAATTTTCCTTGAGTAAATCTACATCTTAAAGTACTGCCTCTCTCCCAGAGCTGCCAGCTTGTAGGCATTTTGATTTAACAGGCACACAGTGGTAAGAAACACATTAATTTTTCACATGAGAAGAAACATGGATTTTGTGCATGTGTGTGTGTGTATGTGTTTGTGTGTCTCTGTGTGTCTTTTTGGTCACAGTTATTTTATATTTTGAAATCAAAAGGTCCAGTTAAGTAATGAGCATGCTTTTCTTTTCCGTGCTCCAGTTCTCATCAGTCCAGGCAACAGGGCAGACTTTAGAAACCCCTTTCCTGAATTAAAATTCTTTCAGGACAAAAAGATCTCTTCCATTCTTAATCCTGGATAGCCTGATTGATAGCAAAATCATTTTACCTGATTCCATAATAAACAGCATTGCCCTCTGTAAAAATACATTTTATTCTATCTAAAACTTCCATTTCTTGCAATGTTATTGCATATAATCATTCCAGTACCATGATACAGTTTACTACTGATGCTGCTGGGAATTTTCACTTCACTAATTCTCTTTCTGTCTTCTCATCTCCACTTCCCTCCCTCCCAATCCCTTTTTCTCCTTGTGACAAGGCTATGAAAACACATTCTCTAACATCTGCCAGTCATTGCCCAAAAGTATCTGTCACAGTAAGCACCAGTAAAACCAGAGGAGCAACACTGCTCCTGGGCCAGCAAACCAGGGACACAGCTGGGATGGGACGTGGGATTGCATATATACTAAGATATCCACTTAGTTCCTGTATAGCATTTCTCCAACACACACCAAAATGTACAAGCTCTGATTTTCTAAAATGATGCTTTTAGTCATGCAGTCCATTCTACAGCAAAATATCAGATTGTGGCAGCTTTGTTTTATAATGAAGTCAAAGACAAGGAAGACATCAACATAGTTAAAAAATGTCTATGCCTTGACACAGAACGCAGAGTTGGTAAACTTTTTAGCAGCTAGTCAATTATGTTGTAGTCTGCAAGTCCCCTACCTGTGCTATAACTCTGAATTTCATCAAGTTGTTCCTGATGGTCAGGGGCCTGGTGGACTTTAGCCTTCCTGCTCATTGGCACCATTCTGGAGTGTGCAGCCCATTCCAGCATCTGCCTCCATGTCCTTTGAGGAACACCAGAGCCAGTCTTGTCTGCACAGGAGGAGCGGTCATGACACCCAGCAACCCCACCAGCAATGTCAACAAGAACCAAGAGGTGAGAATGTTGTCTCTAGGTGAGACCACAAGAAGCACCAGTAGGTCTGAGCTGGAACTGAGCAAATTGCTGCTGTCTGACCACTGACATTCACAAACAGCAGATGAACATATGAACACTACGTAGGCTGCTATGTAGTGATGTATAAAAATTCCCTCAAACTAAGCCAAGCATTTGTCGAGTAGTACCTAAGAGGACAAAAGCACAACAAGCAATAGATCTCCCTACAGTCCCCTATGCAGCACTCATATTCTCATATGAGCACTAGCCCTGCTAAACTTGGTCATTCTAACAGGCAAGCTTGGTGTACGAGAGCATTTTCTATCCTAAGAGGCTATGTGGTGTTGTCTGGTTTTATACTGCCTCTTTAAAGCATTTTATTGCCTTTCTAAAAGCAAAAAGAAGCCCTTTGTACAGGGTTACAGAGAATGCCGCTTGCAGCAGCAGGCTTTGGGCAGTTACTTTTCCTTGCAAAGTGCACAAAATTAAATTGCAGCAGCTTCTGATAAGAACATATAATGCCAAGGTCCTGACTGTGAAAAGCCAAGGAAAGAAGCACTGATAACAATTTTTTTTAAAGCTTCGTTGGGATAGGGAATGAATTTTCAAGGACTCTGGGATTGAAACACTTGCCATCTGTGTCAGCTAGAAACCTTTCTCCCCCAAAAGAAATGGTTTTGCTCTCCTCCTGTCACTTGCAAGCCCAGTTTTGCTCTAAATAAAGTAACAGTGTGGGGATGCTTCTTCTACAGCTTTTCTCCAGGGCTCTCTTTAATGAGTGAACAAAACCCACGATAGAATTAAAAAAAAGGAGCTTAGCAGTTAGTGGCACGAATAGAAACAAAGCATTTTTAGGGATCCATTCCAGCTATGCCCCAAATCAGGGATCCCTTTTCCAGTGGTTCCAGCCTAATTAATTGTGTTGCTGGACTTCTTCATCGCAACTCCCTTCTCGCTTAAGGCAGCTCCCTATTTATCATCCCGCTTCAGCAGGGATGTCAGCCTATCCCTGTGTGAGAGAAAGAGAAAATACAGCTGCAGTCAGTGTGTCCTGACAGACCCAGGAAGGCAGAGCTGCCATAAGGAACTTCAGGCTAACGCGTGAGACCTGCCCTGGTCTCACACTACAAAACAGTTTTGAACTGGGGCGAAACCCCAGGGAGGAATATCTGGGCATTTTCCCTGCGTGGTGGAGGCGTAAAGCAGTAACGACACAGATCACTGCAGAGGCACAAACAGCCTGACTTTAACTAGGTACTCCTGCACAAAACATTTCCAGAGGAGAACCTTTCCCTCCTGCAGCTTGAATTTAACTTTGATGGTACATTAAACAATTTCATCACTTCAAATGCCTCTAGTATACTGAACAAACACAAAATCCCAGGGGTTAGTTTTTGATCTTGCACAGAGAGAGTGAGAAATCCATGTTGTAATGAAGAAGCCCAATATCCGGAACATATACAGCACTAGAGTCCACTCCTCAAACCACTCTAAATAGCTTGTCCTGCTCTTTGTATTTAATTTTAATGCTCCCTACCTTCAATATTGGCACAATATTGCACAAGCAAGTGAATCTAGAGAGAATTATCAACATGAAGGTTTATTCTCTGAGGATTTTGGGGTGCAGGACCACATCTAGGCTCAGACCTCAGTGCATCCAGAGCCTTCCTCTTTGGTGGGAGTGGTATGGAAGCATCACATTTTTTTGCAGCAAAGGAGCCACTCAAGAGGGAGGGGAGCAAAATGACCGAGGTGGTGCTCTCCAGCATATAAATACAGACAAATCTCCCCCACAGTCTTTTGAGTGCTAGAGAGGTGGAACCAAGACTCAAGGCAGATTTTTCTGGGTTTGTTTGGCATTGAAGGTTTGAGCATTTGATTTTGATTAGATTTTGAGCATTTTTATATTTGTTAATTTAATTGGTTTGTAATGATTTGTAAAAATTTTTTCCTTGAGTGGAAAAAAAATGTAGACTCCTTCTGAATAGGAATAGCTAGCAAAAGTAAGACATGCTTTAAAAGTTGTTTGATGTAGGGATTGAAGTTTGTTTTTCAGTAGTGTCTCCTTCTGGTAACACCCTTTGATTTGTAAAGTCTCCAGCGGTTGATGTCACGTTCATTCCCCCAGGCAGGAGGAGAACCAGCAGGAGGACCAAGCTCAAGAGACAGCGAGCTCACCACCGAGAAGCAGCCCAGAGCAATGTCCCTGGCTGGGGTAAGCTGCCTGGTGACAGGAGCAGGAGGATTTCTTGGCCAGAGGATTGTGCGCTTGCTGCTGGAAGAAGAGGAGGCGCTGGCTGAGATCCGACTGCTGGACAAAGCCTTTAGCGATGAAGCACTCGGGAGATTTGACAGTAAGTGCCATTTCATGAGGACTGCGCGTTGCAGCTATGTGTGTTGCTGTTCCACATGGGTAGCTTGGAAGCCTTTACCTCTCCTCCAAACGAGCTTTGCAGATAAAGGTTTTATCTCAAGGAAGCCTTGCTTCATCCCTCCCTCTCCCTCCAGCCCAGGAATCAGATGTAAAATGCAAAAACAAGTGGTTTTTTGTCAAGCCCCGAGGCTTGTATAAACTGTTCATGCAGTAAACAGGCTGTCTTCCACCTGACTTCTATGACAACAAAACCCACATAGCAAAATTAGTGGAAAAATCTCACACTTCTTCTTGGGGGAAAGGAAAATGCAAGCACTGCTGTTACTGGGTGGGAGAGCAGAGACATCCAGAGCATGCCGTGCTGGGCTCTGGTATGCCAGACTAGAAGGCAGTGACAAAGTTGTGGGTGCAAATTCTAACAGTTTTAGTCAATCTGTGATTAATTTGGTTAATTCTGGCTGAGAGCTGTGGTGAGGTATTTTAAAAACTGCTTTTGTTGATAACGTTATTGCAGTTTCCTGTTTAAGCAAGTGCTAAGCACAGAAGAGATGGGACCCATTTGCAAAGTGCAAGGCAGGACTGGCTTCTTGAATGGATTGGAGACAGCACAAGTGAGCGATGTCCCAGTGTCAGAAACAGTCAGTGGCAGGGAAAGCAGCTCAGAGTGTTTTATTTTAAATGTCCTATTTATTGAAATACTGAACACGTCTATAAAAAAGCACATAGGGGGCCTAAATTCAGTCAGGTTCGTATGTCCTTACACTGGATTTATTTAACAGTAACTTCCTTCATCACATCTTCACTGCAAGACTCCTCTTCCTCTATGCAGGCAACTATATGGGAACCCTTGAGGAATAGCCCTGTATGACCTGCTGAAGAGCCTCAATCACTCTATAGAGCATTTAAGTTCATCAAGGAATAGCAACAGTGCACCAGAAATGGGGTACAAACTGCACAAGCCTTTATCATTGTTTTATACAACTCAAACTTCTTCCTCATTAAATCTGACTCAGCATTTCACTGAGGATTTCTAGATGCCCTTGAGCCTTGCAGCAGCCCTCCCCGCTCTGGTTTCCAGAGAGTTTCCACAGAAGCAAACCCAAAACCTGCAGCTATAGCAGAAGCTGAAGCAGCAGGACTGTGTGTGGTTTAGCACTGCTGCAGCAGTGCAGAGGCATCTACACTGCTCTGGGCCAGAGAGTTTTGTGGGGATAATGGAGCATCCTGGGGAGGCAAAACAATTGCTTGTGTGGGCACAAACTTGGCTGAACTGCAGCAAAGGTTTTGATGGGTTTTTTTAATAGGCAAGCTCAATGCCTTCTTTCCTTACCCTCCACTCTTCCTCCACTGAGCACTGCCCACACACCCCCTCCCCTATTCTTTTAACATTCCTTCTGCCTATCTGAGCAGCACAGGAGGTAGGGAAAAATCAGTTACCAATGCCTTTTTTACCCCATTTACCCAAACAGGTAGTAGGGACCATAGACTGACATTCCAGATGTGTTTAAACAGATTTGAACTCCTGCACTTTGACTGGCAGCTCCTCTGTCTGTATCAGCCCTTGTGGCTACATCTCTTCTAGTGTACTGCCAGTCCCAGTTCTCAGGACTACCTGAAATATTTCCCTGCCATTCCCTTTGAAGCCCATCGCTATCACAGTGACTCGTATTCCAGGTGCAGGGCTGCTACAAAAGCTGTGGGTGCGGCTGGAGTCTTCTGACCTGCATTACTTTTACTACAGGGACTTTTACTTACTAGCAGAAGGTTTTTAGATTTCTGGAACACCCAGGAGCAGAGCTGAGTGGGTTTTTTCCTCACTAATCTCTTCAGCACCTTGCACTTGGAATATCTGTTCAGAGTCAGAGCTGTGGGTAGTAAGACAGAAAAGTATGTGCAAGTCACAGTTCTTTGTGCCAGAAGGGGGACTCCTCTTTTGTCCAAACAACTTTCCTGCTGAGAGCTTGACAATCACACTCAGTCTGCATAGGAGAGGGGCATTTGTGGTCTTCCACAGCCCTAGGGAGTCGGGGATGATCCAGTCAATGTCGAGCACTGTGAGCTGCAGCCTACCCAGTTACGCTGTGTGGTTGAGAATGAACGTCACATCTAACATGGTACTTTGGTGCCTTGGGTTTCTTACCTCCCATCTTCCACTTCAGATTTATCTTTCTGCCTTTCCTGCGCTTCCACTTACACAATTCTTTTTTGTTGTTCACTGTTGTGTTGGCACTTCCGGAGAAACTAAAACTCCTATGTTGTTCTCAAGTTTAGGGCAAATAGTCTGACTGTATTGCTGAGTCAAAAACTGCTCACAACAGGACACCGAATTTTATTGAGAAATCATTGCATTTTCAAGCAAAAACTACCCCATAGCAAGCAGGGAATCTACTTACAACTCAAAGGACACAGAAACCACTGGTGAAGAAGAAAAAGCTTACCCAGTGAGTATGTACTTTGTCATAATCGCTTTATGCAAAACTGGAGAGCTGACTTGAATTTATTCTGTTCCTCCCCCTCTGACCTACCCACATGTGTTCTTCTGATGTGTGGGCAATGGTTTGTGTAGATGGAAATCAAGTTTCTCTCTTCTGGCCATCTCAGAATGAAACCACTCTGTGTCAGTCATTTCTTCTTTCCTCTGTCTACTTCCAAGCTCACCTGTAGTTTTCTCTTCACCCAGAGCAAAACAAGATCAATCTGCTGATTCCCGACATGCAGCTGGTGCTGCTAAAGTGAGCAAGGCCCATATTGTACTTACCATGCAACTTCTGCTGGCTAAAATGGAATGCAGGAGCAGATTTCCTGACTCGTATCATACACACAAACTGCAAGCCCCAACAAGGCACAAAGCACCTAGAGAGCAGATTTCTTGTGATCAGATTTAAAATGGACAGGCTTCTTCTGTTCTTTTCCCGAAAGCTTTGATTTGCATGTGCAAAAACTTCCATTTTCCTAACTCCTGCCTGGGCACTGTGATCACTTTGAAGGGATCATATGTCAGAATTTATGATTATGAAAACTATTTCTGTCTGTTGTTGGGATTATTGTAATCCCACAAAGCCTTATGCATGGAGAACATCAACCTAAGGGCAGTACAAAGACTAATATTTACTAGAGCAAATCTAACAACCAGGTGCTAAACAAAAAGCCCAGCCCTAGTCTGACACTTTTGCATCCATGCAAGTAGAGGTCAGAGTGAAATTTCTGGAGATGGAGTCTGTAAAATAAAGGAGCAGAAGAGAGCATGTGGCAATGATTGTGCTGGCGGGGCAGTAACTCTAGACTTAGTAAGAGTTTTGCAAATGTTTCTCAAATCTTAAATCTGAGACCAACTGTCTGTGGTGGGGGGAAAAAAAAGCCCCTTAAGCCTGTTGCATCAGAATAATTGTTAAATTGATACAGGGTTACATTCTAGCATGCTATCGAGAAAATGAGATAAAGCCATTTTAAAAGACACCCCCACTCAGTTCCAGATCCCAACAGCTGTCTCTCTCAGTGTTTCATATTAAAGACATGGGATGAAATAGTGCCTGCTCTGGAGCTGGTGAAAAAGCACCAGGATACACGAGATTTCAGTCATGGCTGAAGCTAAAAGCTGTACAAAAATTATCAGGTTCTTCTCTTATGTTAAAGGGGCATTTGGTTATGCTGGAGGAAGACAGAGGCTGTGCCTGTGCTGCAGAGTGCCTGCCCAGTAGCTGTGCCTGGGGAGGAGCCTAGTGCAGCCACAGCAGAGGCTCCCAGAGGACTTGCTGCAGCGACACCACCTCCTTACAAGTTGTGGGTCATGCTGAGAAGCTCCTCTCCTCTCCTCTCCCATGGCATGGCTGTAGCCAGGCCAGATGACTTCCCAGCAGAGCAGCATTGCCTTGGACTGTAAATTTTCCAAGTGATCATCTGGTGCTGGCTCATGTTTGTGTAGCTCTGGGCTGCAGAAAGAATGCTCTGCCCAGTGCAGCTTAGGGAAGGATGGCTCTGAGACCTAGAGCTTCACTGGGGTCACACACTGCAGCTGCTGTGGAGAGAGAGGGCTTAAAAAGTAGGATTTAATCATGCTGGGGCTGAGGTAGCTCAGGAGAACAGTCTGGAGAGCTCAGATATGAACCAGAAAGATATGCAAGCTAAAAATGACCCCACAGGACAGAAACTGAAATGGAGCCAGAGCTGGAGTTGGAAGAGGCACTGAAAGTCCTGACCAAGGTACAAGATGATGATGTGTCAGAGCTGTATGTGACTTGTTAGAAGAGCTGCAATACAGGCAAGGCAAAGGGGCAGAAAGTAGGTATGAACACATCCCTGTGCTCACATGCTCTGGGTGGAGAGAGACCATTCCTTGCTTCCAAGACAGGAACATGCAGTGCCTGTTCAGTACACTTGGGTTAACACGTCTACAGCCAGCCAGTCACCAGAACATGCACAGCTAAAGCTACACCTCTGTGAATTTTAAAACAGTCACACCTAAAGGAAGCTTGCTAGCAGTGGAAAATATTTCTCTTTAAAAAATAAAATAGAAAGAAACACATAGAGTATTGGCTACAGACCTATGGTAGGCAATGAGAAATAAACCTCTATATAGCACTGTACTTAGCATTTGACAATAGAGTAATTGGGAGACGCCTTCTGTTTCACAGCCTTAAAATATCGCTGCTGTTCCTGGACAGTCAGCACATGCCAGGCAGGGTCAGCCCTTCACCACTCCTTCCAGTGCTCTTCTTGGGGTGCCTGTAAGGTCTTGTGCTCTGTTTTCTGCTGCCCCTGCAGAGTTCAAGGGTAAGACCGAAGTGAAAATCCTGGAAGGGGACATCCGGGATGTGACCTTCCTGCACCGTGCCTGCCAGGGGGTGTCCCTCGTCATCCACACGGCTTCCCTCATTGACACCCTGGGCCTCATCGAGAAGAAGCTGCTCTGGGAAGTCAATGTAACAGGTGAGCAGGTGAAGCACCTCTCTCAAACCCACGTCTATTCCTGATCACCATCTGCTCAGGAAAGGGAGCGCACTGTCCCGTGTTTCTTTTGAGCCACATTAACGGGGTTGTTCTGCCTCTTGCACAGACACACCTAAGGGTGGAAAGCCTCTGCATGTGCAGCCCCAAGCAGTTCAGGGCCTCTCCACACCCAGTCTTCCACTCCAGGACAATGCAGAATCACTCACTCTTGTCAACACTCACATATGCCCATCCTGAGATCTGCACAGGCTCTGCCTTCTGTGGTGATAGTCATAAACCCACGCTCCGTGGAACTTTCTGAATGCAATTCACACCTGAAATCCCAAAGCCCACCTCAGAAACTGGTTCCTATTCTCCCTCCCCATATATCATCCCTGCCTGTGTACATTTTTCAATTTTTACAAATACTTCAGACTCTGGCGGCAATTACAGAAATGTTGCATTGATCCAGAGCCTGTGGCTATCTGTTTTCTATTCCTTTTCTTCTTCCTCTTCTTCTTTTCCTCCCATTTGCCAGAAGGCAGTTGATAGGAACAAGAACTCTCCCACCCTGAGCTTATAATTTAAAATTCCCTAACAAACTCAAAGCTATGGGAGGGAGGGGTTTCAGTGACTCAGTGGTGGGATGTTCCCTTCTACAAAGGAACCCCCATTCTTAATGAAAGATCAGAGGAAGGGAGAAGGTTTAGACTTAGGAATGGCCCATGTAGCATCTGTTGCCAGGAAATTCATATGTATTTCCTTAAAGAATGACTTCACCCCCCCATCTGTGATGCCAAAACCCTCAGTGCCGTTCAGAGAACTGGTATTGCCTAACCTGCATGCACTGGCCTCCCTGGCTGTGTTGCTTGAACAACTTGGGGGAGATTTGGGGAAGATGTTCTTATTTACACGAAAAGCTTTCCCAGTTCTTTGTTCCTCTCTGCCACAGGCACAGGGTTTCTTCTCAGAAAAATAAGGAACATACCTGTACAGGCATCACTTTCACAAATACCGGCTACTCACCAATGTTCAGAGGATCAGAGAATTCTTGGTAGTCGAGTGGTTTCTTACATGTACCTTAAAAACAGTGGGATCGCATTTTAGCTGTTTTAGCATGGCTCATTGCCTGTACCATTAGCTTCCAGACCCTTTCATTTCTGCTCAATCAAAGCCACAAATTGTCACTGATCAAAAAATAGAGCCCAGTGGGCAGCCTCTTAGGCCCCTGTCAGGAGAGAAGAGCAGAAAGGCAAGTTCCTGGAAACCTGTGCATTGGGTAATATGAAAATATACATAGTTGCTAGTTCAGAAAAGGGATTTGAGATTTAAAGCTCTGTCTTTATGACCATACTCCTGCTACAATCTAGTTTTTCATAGTGAATGTGTTGCTTAAACATATTTTTCTATGGGGAAAAATAATTTAAAAAGCAATTACCCAAAAAAAAAAAAAATCAAACAAATATTAAAATGTCCCAAACCCAGAAAGCTCTTTAGCTCTGACTCCCCACTGCTCACTCCCCTGCCAACAGTGTCTGCCTCTGGATGGAGAAAGCCCACTGGGCCAGTGAGGGTCAGCTGATAACATTTGCTAGAATGAAGTACCATCCACAGTCCTGCTCCCAGAGCCAACTGACCACAAGGTCAGTCAGTGAATACTGCTGCCCTCTCTTCCCTGTTTCCTTCCATTTCCATTCTGTTGCTCTTCTGGCTTTCTGACCAGAGAGGGCACTTCCTAGTCTTGCAGGATGAAAGTTTTGTTTCTCCTAGAAAATAGAACATGTAAATCTAAAAGTTTGAGGGAGTCAGATGTGGATGTTCACAACCATAAAGGACAAAAGAGAACAAGTTAAATTTGCCTTGTTGCAGGGCTTTCCTCCATTGCCACACAATATCTCTGTGCAAAAATATCTTTTTAGGAAGGAAGGGCAGCAAATTTTTAAAAGGAAAGGAATTGAGAAAATAATTAATTACAATCTTAACAAAATACCTTGTAGCAGATCTGTGAACCAGATCCTCAGCCAGAAGGGCAAGCAAACCATGGAGACCCACTCACTGAATAAACCATGTAATAAAGTAAATTATTACTTTATTACATATATAAAGTATGAAGTAAATTATATAAATACATAATTGTAGGTACATTTTATATATATACACATATATAAACTATAAAGTAAACGACTACTTCATTACATGCTATATGAAAGACAGATTCCCATCACTCTAGGAATCTTAAGATTTTTTTTCATAAAACTCGGATTTGCAAATAAACCACATTTTATTTGGGTGAAATTCATCTTGAACAGATACCAACTGTCAAGATAACTTTATGTTTGCTTTTTTAAAAATTTGCTATCTCATTAGATTTTATCAAGTCCTTCTGCACTTTATTACTTTCCTTCATTTTCTAAACAGTATTGACAGCAGGAATTAAACTATTATTTTAAAAATAATATAATAAATTAATTTTTTCCAGATGACCCTGGCTTGTATGTCATCTAAACAGAGTGGCTTGCATGAACTCCTTTTTCACATTAATTTATTCCTGTCTGTGTAACTTTTTTTCAGTGCACTTCCTCGATGTTTCTGAAAGCCTCATCCAGATTTGTTTTCCATTTGTTTCAATTTCTTTCTTCTTCTTGTTCAAGCTTAAAAAGAGGAATTTTGGTGTCCTAACAATATTCAGTTCAATAATTCTTCCTATTTTTCACTCATTAACGAGTCCATATTTTGCTGCCAATAATCCTGGCTCTTCTGAACCTCTTTAGTTCATTATATTCGTTTCAGTCACACTAGTCTGATCTGCATTGTGCTGCCTTCAGCTGTTGCTGTAACAGACTGAGCAGACTTGGAAGATCACTTTGTGTGCCTCATTGCTGGTGTTCAAATTTATCCCCTAGATTTTAGGCTACGCTCTTCTGATATCACATCAGTCATTTTAGTTTAATGTTCCTTTGCTAAAGATGTTTCCAAATGTCTTTGAGCTGTGTCTTCTCTTCCAAAGTCCTTGGCCTTTTTACACTTAATTTCCCTCATTACACCATGCACAGAAAAAAAAGGCAGTTTCTGCCTCAAAGCTGGGTAGAAAAAGAAGACTCTAAATGCAATTATAACAACACAACTTATTAAAGTATTTATTTGCCCCTTCAGTGTGCTTTCCTTGTTTAACCTTCTAGGCTATTTGAAAGACTTTGAACAGTTGACCTATGCTGCCCCCAGTGAAAGCATTATTATAGGATTTTAAACGTAAGAAATCCTGTACTACTGCAAGTAAAAGCCAGAATATGCCAGAAAAGGAGGTGTACATACACAAGCATCACTTTTCTCACTGCACTTTATGATCTTTGACTATGTGTTGTTGTGCCTTTCTTCACCATGTTTCTCTTCAGGCCCTTCTCTTTAGTCAATCGAATATTGGATAGATTTGCACTGGGTGTGACTGATTTTGGAGCAAACCTTCAGGTCCCATATTAATTCTCTCCCTGCCAAGCAAATCACCCAAGAGCATCCTCAAGCCTGAGAAACACAGGCTTCAGCATAGAGAATGGATGATTCCTAAGGAGAGGGGCAGCTTCTGAAGGTTCTCTGCCTTAAGCCAAGTCAATCCAGCAAAGAGGCACGAGTGCCTGAATCTGTGGTCATTACTCGTGCTAAGTTAAAGAAGGGCAAAAATTTGATTCTTGGCATAAAAAACCCCCACAGCATGCAATTAGGACCAAACATTCACCCTTGTTTAACTCTGGAAGGCACACTGATGCTACTTAAATAGAGATTCAGAGCAGGTTCAGTGTGATTGAATATACTGCCCAGTTCAGGACAGGATTCTTCCAGCTGCAGGGCAGGGAGATCTGGCCAAGCTCAGGCCAGAGATGCTGTTTCTGATCTGAAAAGCCCACTTTTTCCTGGTTGGGGAGCTCTAGACTGCCTCACATGTTTGTTTTTTGAAGGTACTCAGCTGCTGCTGGAAGCGTGTGTCCGCTGTAACGTCCAGCACTTCATATACACCAGCACCATAGAAGTGACAGGCCCAAACTGCAAAGGCGACCCCATTTTCAATGGTGACGAAGATACAGCTTATGAGAGCACATCAAAATTTCCTTATGCCCAAAGCAAGAGACTGGCAGAGGATTCTGTGCTGAAAGCAGATGGCCAGGTGCTGAAGGATGGTGGCACACTGATGACATGTGCCCTGAGATCCATGTACATTTTTGGGGAAGGGTGCCCGTTTCTCCAGGGCCATCTGGATAAGTGCCTGTTGAACAAGAACGTCTACCTGCGCTTCTCCAGGAAGGAGGCTCTGGTGAACCCTGTGTACGTGGGGAACATCGCCTGGGCACACGTGCAGGCAGCCAAAGCCCTCCGAGCCCCGCAGAAAGCCAAGCACGTCAGGGGCAAGTTCTACTACATCTCGGATGACACTCCTCACATGAGCTACGCTGATCTGAATTACGAGCTGACCAAGGACCTGGGGTTTGGCATTGAGCCCCAGCTCCCCATGCCTCTAACCGTGCTCTATTACTTCTCGCTGCTGCTGGAGATCGTGAGCTTCTTGCTGAGGCCCTTTGTCCGATACATCCCCTCCACCAATCGCCACCTGGTCACGCTGCTGAACACCCCGTTCACCTTTTCTTATAGAAAAGCACAGCAGGATTTCGGCTACGTGCCCCGCTACACATGGGAAGAGGCCAAGCAGGGCACTGGTGAGTGGATTGCCTCTATCATCCCTCAGAGAAGGCTGTACTTGCAAAGCAGCACTGCCTAAGCCTGAAGAGGAGCTGAAACCCAGCTAAGCAAGTAGGGCCTTGAGCCAGAGGAGAGCTGGGTGAGAAGCAGCAGCAGATCTCTACAAAGCATTTAAATGAATACTTCGTGTAAGAGCCCACTGACACCCCCTGCCCCCAACCTCAGAATAAATAAAATGTGAAATGTTCATTTGTTTGTTGAGTACCGGCTGATGAGAGTAACTGTACTGCATAATCCACACCCACTTCTACATCTTTGCAGCACAAAGACTTATTTTAGTAAGACTCCACACAGCCCATGGTGTGAACACTTGAGCTCTTCTTCCACTCCATGCCACCTCTACGGTTTTTGTGGAACACAACTCCTCTTAGAAGTATGATTGCACTTTATAAATGTGCACCACTCAGCTACACCCTTATTCACTCAGTACTTGTCAACCTCACCGAACAGGCAGCAGGCAGAAGCCACCCGATTGCAAAAGCTGTAACAAATCTGGCTCACCTTTTCAAGGGTGTCGTGCATTTCATGTGCTGTTCACCCAACAGTCAAACTTTGGGCACTGTAAGCACAGTGAGGCCAAAAGTACAATGCAAGAGTGATACAGTTTCAGTTAGGACAGTGTGTGGAGGGAGAGAAGGGACAGATTTGGTCAGGTGAATACTTCTTTATCTATTCTCATTTTGCAATAAATCTGGCGGGTGTCCAGCAGAACAACTTCAAGAAAATGAAAGGAAAAAAAATATTGCAGGACAGCCTGGGTCGCTGAGGGGTTTCCACTGCAGAGTCAATGTATTTGTGAACACTGAGGAAAAATAAACAGTGCTGAAAAAAAATCATGCTCTTAGCACGTTTCAGCTGGGAACAAAGGCTAACTTTAGCACATGTACACATGTGCTGCGCCTGTGCTTCTCTGATGGCCACATGAGCTTCTGCAGAATGTGTAACTTGATTTTTTGGGCAAAAATGCAGATCTTGTCTGAACAAACAGATGTGATCCGGTGTTTGTTTCTTAAATAACTCTAAAAGGTGGGAATTTCTCTGTTCTGTTTTGGAATGGTGTGGACAGAAACATTTTACCTGACTCAGTACTAAGGTAAATAAATCACATTTCCAGGGATGCTGACAGCTTGAAGTCTGTGCTGAGTTTAATTTTTCAGTGTCCTAGACATTAGATAATCCCAGTGCAAATATTACTATGTGCTTTAGTAACATCTTTGGTTAACTGTGTAAGATCTGAAGTGGTAGAATACCAAACACCAGAACTTTCAGTCATATTCTGGGGACACAGACCCTCCACAAGGGTACAGGCTTTGGTTTCCATTTGCTTGTGAGGGGATTACTTAATCCCCCCTCCCTTCAGACGTGTGATGATTCACCTTTTCTGCCATGGTGACATTATCAAACATCCTGAAGGAACACGGAGCAACTTCACAGAGAGGTTTGGGGAGAGAAGGAAGGGGCACAAGCACTTTGGGTGCTGCTGCTTTAGGCCCCAGCAGAGCCATCAGCTGGTCCTGGCAGGCCTCACCTCTCCCTGCAGATGGGACACTGCACTTAGATCTCTGTGCTTTCTTCCCCTCTATTCCCTTCCATGGACACTGCTCCTCTTCCCTCCACTGCATGCACACTCTTACTCCGCTCTCTGCACACACTTAGAACAGCAAAAATGTGTTTAACACAGTAACACCCATAGTTTTCCCAGGCTAATGATATTTCATCCGAAAGCTCGGTGAGTGCCAAGCAATGGGTGTGGCCATGGCTGCTCTGTCACTGAAGTAGGAGTAGGAAGGGCAATCCGGGCACAGGGAAATAGAGCAGGAAAGGAAGAGGGAGAACAACAGCAGCAAAGCTGCTCTTTACCAGGGGGAGACACTTAACACATCAAAATGCTGGGATAAAACACATACCAGAAAACTGGGACATCTTTCCACAGGTTTAACCGAGGTCCTAAAATATCCACAGATGCTCCTACAGAGAATAAAAGACAATTTTTCTTCCAGAGTTCAGTGACTTGTTTCTCAAGTGCGTGGTCCCATTGCCGGAGCTTTCTTTGCTATTTTTGCCTTCTCAGGAAGACAGCGGGATGTTTTCATCTCTCCAAGAGCCTTGCTCCCAACAACCAGATTTCTAAGTGCCAAATTCCTCCTTTGTTGAACTTCCTCCCTGTGTCTTGCTACCACATCCCTTCCTTCAATCCCCATGACAAGCCATTCCTGCTGACGGGTAGCTTATTGCCCATTTCTGTCTCTCCCCGAGCACCCTTGGGTTGGCATCTGTGTTGTCTTTTGCTTCAGGTGGCTGCCCAAAACAGCGGAGTGCCCGTAATAAAACATCCGGGAAGCCCAAGGCAGTGGATACCTGCACAGCAGGCACCAGCGCTGTGTGTGCTGTCACCCAGTAACAAACACAAGCTAATAAGGATATTCCAGGGATACCAAGAGGGAGAACAGGCAGACTTAATGCAGAGGGTTGATTTGCTGCAAGTTCTGCTTTGCAGTAGCTTGTTTCTACACCCTTACTCTTGGCAGGTTAGCAAAATGGCTACAAAATGTACTTGATCAGGACGAGCCTTACTGTTTTTACATCAGCTGACCAGGACCATTCTTCTGATTTAATTAGTTTGTCTGGCAATCAGTAAAGCAAACTATTGGTTATCGATGAAGCTCCACTGTCAACAGGATCACAGTCAGTAAGGAGAACTTTACTTCTGTATAAACAATGGAAAAGAAAAAAACCCCAAAGCATTAAGGCTACTTTGCCGGAAAGGTGGAAGAAGCAGCAAATAGATATCAGTGATACTTACATGCTACAGGCAAATTAATGACTTCTGGTTCCAGCAGGTACAAAAACCTGTGTTTATAAAGACCACCATTTGCTGTTAATTATTTTGTCACTGAAGTACAGCAGAATTTTGCTTGCTAAAATGGACCAGGAACTACAGTAATGCACATTTTGAATAGATTTAGGAATCATGAAGAAGCTCCAGAGGAACAGAAGCAAAAGTGGCTATTGTCAATACCAGAAATCCATGTCTGAAACTGGTTTCATTACTGTAGGATACAATCAGTGGAGGACAGTTGGATAGTTAATGCCAGTGAGCATGTTTTTGTGGAAAATCCATTTTATCAGACAAACATGACACTGGTATTCTGAGTATGTTGCAGACTTCAAGTAACACTAAAAGTTTTTTTACATTACAAAGTTAAATGAGTTAATACAGACTAAATTATAAGAATCATAAAATTAATGTTAACTTTCTCAATTATGATCTTTAAAATTGCATTTTTTTAAAGCTTTGGCTCAATTCATAGGCTTTGTGCAGAATCACAATGTGAAATATTATGTACAGCCAGTTACATAGGAAACCAAGAGAAACAATTGTTTCTTGACCTGAAAAACCTGTCACTTATACATGTAGATATAATAGATTACAGTGGCTGTAAAGCTAATTTGGGAAGTGGGAGTACAGTCAGGTACATTCCAAGAGACCAGTTTCACCACTCCTTGCTGTGACCCCTGTAGTCCCGTGTAATACTCTTCTCCCTCCTTAAAGCTCTCCATCTGCATCTCCATCCCAGTTCAAAAACCACTGGATAACTGGAATTCATGTATGTCTGTGCAATGGATTTCTTACTCAGATCAATGCTTGCTGTTTCTAGACATTACTCATTCGCATAACTAAACTTGTCACATTTCTTAAATAAGATGTGTCTCTCTAGTGCTGGCAGCAAGTACTGAATATTAAGTAGTTAAGGACTAATCTGCAAAAGGGAAAAGAACATTAATCAAAACCAAAGATTTATTAAATCTCCAGTGTGGTTCTATAACAGGTGCCACTCAAAATGCTTAACATGCATTGTGGAAGACCACTGACAGAAAAAAAGATTAGGGTTTTTTGCTGCCTAAAATGTGGAAAGATGTCCTAGAAAGTTAAAAGAAAAATACATGAGGGCAAAAGTTGCTTTAAAGCTACTTATATAATCGGTAATCATCTCATCCTTTCTTTTCTTTTTACAAAAAAACCCCTAAATTACAGGAATGGAGCATCTTCAGATTCTCTATTTTCTTTTTCAAATATTCTTGCACCTCAAATTTTCCAATGTGGTGATTTCATCAGAAGCTAGATATATATTTTTCTGATAATCCCACATACAATTTTAGCTATACATTTAGGTTTAATTAAGCTAGATCAAAAGCACACTGGATTGTTTATATGCACTTGGCCTTTCTTTTGCTTTTTTTGCAAGTGCTGATGACATAAGGAATGCTGCATGCTCACCACTAAGTCCAGGAGAGTTCACTTTCCGGGCCGGCTGCCTTTGGTCCATCCTGCAACTGATGTCTCTTGTCTACAGGGCTCTCGAAATAAACTCTGGCACACAGATATTGCTGCAGCAATGGAGTCTCTGGCCAGCCACAAGGAAGAACCAAGAGATGAAAACTCTTTGCTCCCGATCACGCACGGTAGGTTTGGCCTTTACAAAGTGGGTGAGGCGGCCCTTCTGCAGTGTTCAACTTTTCCTGCTTCAAGGAACTTGCCCTCAGCCCCCTTAAACGTACTGGTTACGTGTTTACAGAGAGGAAGTAGTTAGTTTTACAATGACCTAATTTAATTTGAACTCTCTGTTCCTGGCGTTGCCATGAATGAGGGAAAGGAACCAGGACAACTTCATAGCAGGAGCTTGATCACCTCTCGTAACAAGCGCAGTGATCAGCTGCAAACTGACCCGCTCCTCCCGCAGGATTCAGATCCCAGCTGGATCTCCCGCCCCTCAGTGCCTCCGTGCCCGCTCTTGGGCCGTGGGAGCAGCCGGGAGCTCTGGTAGCCCTGCTGGGCATCAGGGTGCTGAGGCAGAGGGCAAAGCTCCCTGCTGCACTGGAAAGGCCCGTGGGAAGTGGCCACGGACACATCTGGGAGAAGTCCCAGGGTAAAGACCAGATCTGCGCCCTGAGGTCGCCACCCTTTCGCAGGGAAGGCGTTTTGGGCAAGGGATGTCCTGGAGCGGCCGCTGGGTGGGGTGAGTGCAGTGCAAACCTGGGACTTTCCCTGCGTGTCCCCTTCCCGCAGCTCCTGGGCGAGGACACAGCGGGCAGAGCGGGATCGGAGCATGGGAGCAGGACTTGCTCCTCGGTGGCATCCTTTGCTTGGAGAAGAAGGAGTGTAAGATCAGCTGTTCCGCAGGATTGATGCTTTGCTTCACAGAGTTTAGGTCTGCTGGCTCTGCTGGTCTGTGCCTCTTACTGCCACAAGATGGTATCTTCAGCGATGGTTTCCCCTCACTTGCTCTGCAAAGCCCGACTTAATATTCCGACTGCGGAGTTTCTGTCTTCATACAGTCTGCACTTTTATCACAAAAAAAAAAACAGTGCAAGGTTGATGGTGTGGGCTGCCTGCTGCTGGGTACGGGGGATCCAGACAGAGACAAATGATCAACCCTGATGCATCACAGAAGTAAGTATTCATCCCACCTCCTCTCCTGCTAACATTCTTGGGTGCTTTGCAACCCAAGACAACTCCTCTTACAAGTCAAAATGTCACAATGTCGCTTTAAAGGAATGTATTTCAAGAAAAGGTCTCAGATTCATCCTCTGAACACTGCTCCAGTGGGAGTGATGCCATGCTTAGCTGTGACAACACAAGAACTACAGCACAGCTGAGATAGTGTCTGGAAGAAGCTTCGAAAACCAGAGTATGACTGTCTAGCTTTTTGTTCCTGTCTGAGAACAAATTTGTTAATACACCGGAAGCCTGCTGGGTCTCCCTGTACAAGCAGATAAGTAGCACAGGATTAAAATTCCCCCGAGTTTCTCCCTTCTTTCCTCCCTTCAGCACTCCTGCAGTAAGTGGTGGAAGAACTGCTGGTGATAGAGTCAAGGTCAAGTGTATGAATCCCATTCATTATTCACTTTGGTGTGGAACAATTATTCTGCCCCTATAAAGATCAGTGAAAGAATATGAAAGTAATTGTGGGCCTCACATTTATATGACAGGAGCATTTTACTTGGATGTCCTGTTTTTTGAGTGTTTTGTTCTTGGTTACTGTGACCCATCTCACTGAAACCAGGATGTTGCCAACTGTTTGAACCAGAGCAGTCAACAGGATAAACTGCCCGGTATGGCTACAGAATGAAGATCCATGTCTGCTTCACATTTAAGTTGTAAAAAATTTTGTTTTCCAAAGAGCAAGTTGCCCTTAGTAAAGCATTTGTAGAGCAATGCTCAGGGTGAGCTTAATGCAGCAGTGCCCACTCGATCATTTCATGATGCTGGAACTTCTGCCAGATTGAGAGATAAGCCAAGTTTTCTTTTTCTGTATTTTTAAGGGTGGTTCTCACCATCCTGAAAGAAAAGGCCAGGGCTTGTAAATACTAAACTATGAGTGACCCAAAGGATTGAGATTTAAAAAAACCCACAACTGCAGACATGGAAAAAGATCCTCAAACTTATTATTTGGAAGCAATCTCATAATTTTTGCAGCCTGACTCACCTGTTTCTGAAAAATCAGGCTTGTCAAGCAGCTAAAGTACAGTCTTTTCTCAATAGGAGCCAGTTAAAATCTCATGGTGCCCACAGAGGTTACAGACCCTCCACATCAGGCAATCATTTTCCCTCCAGGAAGAAGGCTCCTCACAGTCACTGTTCATGTCCCACATCACAAATTCATTTTCATCCTTTGTATTGATTTTTCTGATCTGTTCAGGGCAGACTGCTGTGCCCTCTGTGCTTGGCTGACTCTGTTCAGCCTCGCTGACTCTTCAAACGGGGAACTTTGCACATCCTGGAGAGTTACACACTCAGGGGTGGGCAAAGGTTGTTCAGCATTTGGGAGACACTGTGAGTGTCTGACATACGAACCTTAATGTTCAAATGTCACCATTCTGGAAGTCAGTCTGATACTGTTACCGAAAACAAATCATGACTTTCAGATTCTGAGCTGACCAGCACCAGAGCACCCTGTTGACCTTTCCCAACAGCTTGAGCTGGCAACAAGTTTCTACTGCAGGGGTAAAAAAAGAACGTGGGCAGAGCATCTTACTGATGCAGCTAACAAGCATCTGGCACTGAACATAACCTGTTCGGAGGGAACATCTCCAGGGCTACACAGTGTTTTGTGAAGGGGTGGGTGCGCTTCACCCATAGACTCCTATTAAGAAATAGCATGAGCAGGATCTGGAGGAAATTTGAGGCAGTATATTGAAAGGTTTTCTTAGGGACACACTCAAAAAAGCAGCATTTGTGTATTATTTAAGCTAATTAACAAATCAATGTAATGATGTCACCTGGATGTGGCAGTGAATTTTTCACTGCTGTCACTGAACTCATCAAAGCCTGCTTCACAGTGAAACAGCTAATTCCACAAGTTGATGGCTGGTGTGTATTCAAAGATTTGGAGGATTCTTTTCTTGTGGAAAATTTCCACTTCAGTTGCAAAATATCTAATGAGAACCTGAAAACCTAACCTTGCTGTGATACAAGCAGAAGTAGAGTGTGGGAGCTTGGCATAAGTTTTAGCAGACTGTAGTACTGGTCTGACATAAATGGTTGCTCAAGTTACACTGGTTTTAAGACTTGAGCACACTAAACAGCAAGAATCTATGGATTCTTTGAAATTACTTGCCTGGCTAAAGTGTACAAAATGCATGACCACGTATCAGTGCAGAGCTCAGAGAACACTTGCAAAAAATGCCAGAGAACTGTCAGGGAAATTCCTTGATGTGAACATTAATTAGTGTAGAAATAGCCCACAGGCATAAAGCACCTCAAGTAATAGTGGGATGTGCACCCAAACAAAGGACAAGACAAGCCATATAGAACTGGGGACAAAAAGAATTTAAATGCATGCAACAGAGAGCATCTTCAGAGATTCTCTCTTGAGGGTACTGATCATCTTCACTTATTTTGCTGTGTAAGTAGCAGTGTAGAAATGACTTTATTTGCGGACTGTACCATTCTTTTAATATCATATTCTTAGTTACTTGGGTTTTGTTCAGTAAAAATCTTTAGATCAAAAGAGATTGGTGTCCTTATGTTGTTAACACTGTGCTCCAACATGCTGCAATCTGTTTCTGATTTCTCCACAGCAAATCCAGTGGTGAAAGGTTACTGGATAACCATGTTAGAAAACTTAATAGGAAGCATTTTGGTGAATTTCTATTCATCATTACTCAAACAGCATAGCAAATGTGAATTAATTACTGCCACCCATGAATTTATGAAAGGCTTTTAACCTCCTGATTCAATGGTATTTTACACTTGTCCTGCTCTGGAAGCAGATTAACAGAACAAAGGAAAGAGCTTTTATAAACTCAACCCGAGACTTAGAGATCCCACAGGAGCTCTGGAATGCAGGACAGGAAAGGACCTCCTACATCCTTGATTCAGGTACATGAAACCACAGGCAAGCACAGAACATCATCCTTTTATTTAGCAGATATAAACATGTTTTCTACATCTAAGACCTCATTGTCAGAAATGGTTCAGGCACTGCAGGTATCAGTTTGTGTGGGGCTTTTGTGTTAGGTTTGTCCACTGGGAAAAACAGCTTTTTTCTCTCCCAGCATGACCAACCACTAGAAGTGTTTTGGACAGTACTTATCCCCTCTGTCAGCTTTCCACTTTGCCAGGCTGAACTCTTCTCACATCTCCTGATGCCAACCCTCCATTTCCTGGTAATCCTCAATTCTCCTGTCTCTACTGAGACAAGCCCTCCTAAATACAGGTGACCAGAACCACACAGCACATCTCAGATGTGTTCACCCATCTCTGCACAGCACTGACACACTTTTTGTTTCATCAGAAACACCCTCTCAGTGGATGGATGCTTTGCCAGCACCATGAGGCTCCTTGGCAGAGCTTGCTCTGCTCCCTGACAGCCGCTATTGATTCAGTAAGTGACTGGACTCATTCCAAAGAACAGCCCCCCTCCATGGATGTCAAGGCCTATTAAATACCAAGATAACCACCTATGGCTCAGGAAGCTGTACATCACTTCAGGGTACATTTGTGAAATATCAAAATTTCCTTTCCTGCTCTTCTGTTGGAATTCGCTCATGATCAGAGTTAAGATACAAGATCAGACAGACCTTAGTTTTGACTTGGCACAACCATTCTTTTATTTTCACTTGCTTTTTTCACCCCGCATTGGTGATCTGTGTATTACGGCTGACTGTATGTTCCATTTTTTCTGTTACCGATTCCAGATTGACCACATCCCAGATTATAGTGAAAGGTTTTGTTCCTCGTCCTAGGAGGAACAACTTTGCATTTTGACTTTTTAAATTTCTTTTGTCTTCTGCTGTTTCAGGCCTCAGCATTCTCTGATCCTTCATTCTCTGTATTAACAGTCCTTGCTAGTTTTTTCTACAAATTCTTCTTACCATTACAGAGAGACATCATACCTGTCGCCTGTGACTACTTGTACAATGGAAACCATCTAAGAAAGCAAACAGTGACACTGTTGGTACACATGGACACAGTGCTTCTCCCCTCCTCCCCGAATTCTTCCCTGAATTTTTACCCTCAAGTAAGTTTGGCTAGAGGAGTGACTGCTCTTTCTAAAACCTTTTTGCATGGCAGTTGGCTCAGCCTGAAATATTGTGAAAAAGACTCTTGCTCTTCACATTTAAAGGAAAAAAACACACCATCACCAGCCTTCACACATCCCACACGTGAAGCAGCACAGATAGAGTAATGCTTCCTTTCCAAAGCCCACAGAAAGCCTATGACTTAGCACTGAGAGAAGCCAGCTCCCAGAGCTACAAGACAAAGGCTAAAAATAACCCATTAAAGGATTAATTTCGGGATTTTTAAATACATCTAATTAATATGCATAGGAAAGGCACATGGTCTCCAGGAAGGAGCACACACAATCACAGAGTCTGCAAGGGAAGGGAGGGGGGGCGGGTGACAAGCAGGCAGAGTGCCAGCGGAGAGATAAAAGAGGATATTCCCTATATATATATCCCTTGGGCAAAGAACATGCAAAAGAAAGTCTGTTTCAGACGAGGTGGAAGCAGAGGGGTGAAGCACTTCACTGCTGAAGAGGCAGAGACAATGCACTGCAACCACAAAGGACAGGACACGCTTTGATAACACCGAGTGAATTGCACTGAGGTGGTTTAGGGGCCGAGGACACCACAGGGAGATCAATGGATGCAAAAGCTGCTGCTTTGGAAGTGATGCCGCAGTGGGAAGCTGGGGGGAGCATGGGTGCCCATGCAGAAAGCTAGGGAGCAACAGCTGGATGAAAAACTGGATCTCAAGGTGGAGAGCATGGCGGTACAGCAAGGGTCGGGTGTTGCACTCAATTATGGCACTTTGGAGGTAATCTCCTCTTATGATCATTACATCCTGAGGTTGAAGCACCCTGGGAAGGTTGGGCATTGGATATAAAGCAGTGAAATAGGACATGGCACACCATGAAAACGAGGTGCCATGTATGAGCAACATGGGTGACGTCAGACAGAAAGGATTATCTACAGTTATCGTGAATCACAAAGCAAATCTGGTTATTCACAGGCTGTACTGCAAAAAACAGAGCTATAGCAGCAGTTCCAGGGAGTTTCAAGGGGCAGGGGGAAAACAAGCTCAGCTGAAGCCATTTCCTCATACCAATTTGCCTGTGAAAAACACTAAATTGGAAACTCTTTCCATTTCACAAACATCAGAGGAATGGACGGACAGACTTTATTGCCCAATTCACTGGCTACTTAAGTCTCAAGAAAAGCTGGGGGTTTAACCTGGTGGCTTAAGAAATTTATTTAGTACCACTGCTTGTCTGCCTGTCCCTTTACCCTCATCTAAAAGGATCTTCGAATCTTCTAGCCACCTCCATACAATTTGACAAATGGGGAGAAATCTCAAACTTTTGTGAGGTTTGGTGGCTTTCACAATGGCACACAGGAACAGCCTCAAACCGTTGTGGATGAAGCTGCACCTTGAGAGCAATCTGAGCACTACAGGGATCTGTTAGAAGTAAGTATGGGGTACAGGGGTTTAATTTTGCAACAGGGGGTCTTTACACATGCTTAAGTTGACAAAGTCCTTAGCAGAACTGCAGGGGAAAGAAAAGTTGCAGCACCACCAAGCCTTTGGAATACAGACAGCTTCAGAGTCCAGTGTTACAGGATGCTGCTGTTGGAGGCAAAGGACAAAAACTACACCCTTTTCACTTAAAGACATTCTTTATTCAATCTTTTTTATATACAATATTATTTTTTAATCTGTAAAAAGTACATATGCAGGATTCCAGGTCAGAGGCAGAAGGTTTCCACATCAGAAGATAGACTTTTGCCCTTTTATTATTTTGGAGGAAAAAATAATCTGTCAGTTTTAGACAAAGCAAGAATAAAGGCAGAATGCAAACCCAACTTCCACTAAGCAATTAGGATTAAAGGCAACAATTCACCATAACAGGTCAGGCTGTCTCCTCCAACTTTGGTGGTTCCCAACTTTCCTGGGCAATTACAGAGCAGTTTGTCAGAAGGCGCTGACAGCTGAAGCAGCTCGTGCTTATCATCTCTGCTACAGTTGTACGCACACAACTTGCAAAAGAGCCTGGGTTTCCTCTTTGTATGGCAACTCAAACTCTTGAGTCAGAAGACTGTTTCTCAAAATTCAAGGAGTGAAAGAGGGATGTCTTACTCAGGGTGAACCAATCTCCCAACTACAGTATGGATCAAGAGCTTGCTTTCATTTTTCTCTGGTATCAAGAAGCCTGCTTCTTATTTGTCCCCTTAAAAACATGGACTAGGCTTACTAGTGTCAATATCAGGCTCAATTTTCTAAAAGTCTGTTCCTAGAGCCCTTAAAACATAGACTCCCTCACCATCTTCTGTGGGTGCCATCACACTGTTGATCCTTTCAGTGTTAATGCTATCTACCTCTTCTCCATTCAGACTGAGGAGAGTCACATTATGAAGGTTTGGAATGGCATTTTCCCAGGGACAGAAGAGGGGATCATAAACAACAGTCCAACGGGGCTTTGCTTAGGGGGTGCACCTCTAACCTTAAAGGATGGTATTAAAGGGAGTGTGGAGTTACTGCCACTTTTCAGAACCCAGGCAGCATTCAAACCTTGTGAAAGTCTGGGTGGGAATACGCCCGTGTTAGGGAGCTAGAACACGGTGAGCCACAGATTTGGAGTAGGGAGCTGAAGGAACAGCAAAAATGTGACTGCCACAGGGAACTACTTGTTTTTCCTTCTGCTCCTGGGCACTTCCTATTTTCTATACTTTTCTTGAACGTTCAGTTTTAAGGACTATATTGCGCAGCAAAATTAACACTCAGAATATCATTCAAGGGTTTTGTTTTTATTTAGAGGACAAAGCTAAGAAGTTGACTTCTTGACTGCAGGACACGCAGAGCTCCAGGGCTGTTAATGGAAGCTGCAGAAATCTGGCCTCTTTGGAAAGTCAAGCTCTAACTGTTAGAAAAAAAAATTTACTGCTGGCAGATCCTGAGCAACAGGCAAGTTTGAGGCTTGGATTAGGAAAAGAACCATACATCTTTGTTTTGACTGCATGCAAACAGGAAATAGACAATTCTGGGATTTCCAGGCTCTTGCCCAAATCCAGTGTGCCAAAAATGCACATGATTTTGTTTTTTATTTCAGTCTGTAAGGGGAGAGGGTATTGTAGAAATTGTAAAATGGGACAACTACCTAAAGGAAATGAGGATTGTTTTGTTAGAGAGTACAGTGCAAGACTCAGAAACAGCTAGGACTAAAAAGTCATTTTTGTGCTTAAATTTACACTCTTCAAGAAAGTAAGACAGCAGCAACAGAATGAAAATGGCAATATTCTACTGTACCTTATGTACCCAGAGGGAAAACAGTCTGAACTTTGGGTTGCACATAATGCCATTTTGCAGATCAGAACCTACTTTTCTGTGAAGGATTCAGAACGAGGGCACATCACTTCAGTCAGAAGTTTTGGTATCTGTGGTGCTTGGTAATTAAGCACATACCTCGCCCAGAACCCATTACCTCCAAACTCTGCTTGATTAGGAAATCTCAGGATGAAATTTATGAAAGACACAGCAATTAGTCCTTAAAATGCATTATTTTTGATAGACTGCACATCATTAGCTTCTGGAGGAAAAGGATAGTTGGTATTTTAAAGAGTGATGGAGTATAAACGGACTGCTGTTGGGGTAACTGGAAAACGAGAAACAAATGTCCTTTATTTGGTACCTGCTGCTTATCTACACAAAGAAATAGCAGTACTGTACATCTGCTTTGAGAAAAACACCATCCCGTAACGTGAAATGGCTTAGTCCTCAATTCAGGCATTCTTATGGCAGTAAGTTAACCCACTGGGATTCATGGAGAAGTTAAATTTGGAGGGTTCCTCTTTAATTCACAAGAGGGGGATGGAGGAGGAGCAGCAATGATAAGAAGTTTGCTGTTTCTGGGACTCCAGAATTGTGTCCTTGACCTTTCTCTGAACAGACTGGCAGCCATTCTACATCTGCATTTTTCAGGAGGTGTACAGGGATGGATGTGTGGGGCAGAAAGTGCTTTTATTATTTTTTCCTCTTTCTTTCTTTTTTTTTTTTTTTTAAACAGAAGAGTCTGCTTTTCCTCCTTCTCCTTTACACCCAGAGAGATTTAGGAGAACAAGGCAATCGAGTGCAGTTTTAAACTAATAACAGTTCTCACAGGATCAGAAAAACAATTTGAAAACACAACATATCTGAACTTGGGAAAATGAAAAATTACTAGTTCTTCAGTAAGTCACTGAATAATAATTAGAAAAATAAATTAATGTGGAGCCAGTAACAAGAAGCCATTTATTAAGCTACTTCTAATTTTAAATAAACAATTACTGAAATCAGTACTATTTACCGTATCAATTACTTTATAAGTTCTCAAATTATTCTTAAGATACTGCTGCAAATTACAGTAACAAAGTAACTGGTATTAAGGTACAACACTGAGACTGGAACTTTTTCCAAGCTCCATGTTTTACTTCTCTTAAACTAAAGTAACTGTCTGGAAAAAAGCATCTGATAGCGTTTTTACTTAGATCATATGATGATTTCTATGTCTAAGTTAGTGTCACAGACAAAAGAAGAACAATTTGGGGGGGAAATTACAGTCAGATGTATTATAATATGGTAAGGAAAAAAGGCTCCCTCTAAGTGATACTGTCCAGTCCAGCCATGAAGTACTTGAAAAACACCTCATGCAGGTAGCAGCATCATAAATTAATGAAAGAAGAGACTCTTCAGTTTCTTTTTCCAGTCACATGTAAGAGATGTTAGATATCTCTGTTTCCAAAGATCATGCTGGATTTGTACTGGAGCACCCACAAGAAAAGCAAGTTTTGTAAAGTAAACCAAAGGCAGTTTTAGGCTTCTGTCAGACACATTATATACATACCTGCAAAGAAGGTTCTATGAATAGAATCCAAAGAACGAAATGTAACTTTTACGAAAAATCCAGATTACGTAGAAAAATACAAACCAGCAAAACTCTTGCTGCTTAGCTTAAGGTGAGCTTCTTTTAGTTCCATATACTGTATCCTCCTATATAAATAATGAGACTGTTATGCTCATGTTCTCATCTCTGTTTATTTAGCTAAAAGAACCAGGACTAAGAAGAGAATGGTTTTTTTCATGTGACATAATTTGGGAGGAAGGGAAACTGAGGCTCCTTCCTACTGCTGTGATAGCTCCAGACTGACTGAGCATGTCAAATGAACTAAGCCCACTCTGCTGACAGTGAACTACAAACCAAATGCTTACTGATTGATTTTTCCTTTTGGATATAAGCATTATTTTGAAAAGGGAGAATGAGGAGGCAATACTTTTTGTACTTTAGAGTTTAGCTCTAACTGTTTAGAGGCTCTGAGAATGGCTGCCAGTCTGGATAAACAGATGCTCCTTAGAAAATTCAGACAGGTACAGAAAGAAATTCAAATCCTGATGCTGCTGGTGCAGTGGTGTTGCTTTTTGTTGTTGCTTTTTTCATGCCATCATGTTAAAAAAAAAAAAAAAAAGAAAGAAAAAGAAAACTTAGGTATTTGGAACCCACCCAATCTGAAGAGGTGACTGTGAGTTGTTCCTTGCAACAGCAAGCAGCAAGTTCCTCTCCCCAG